>VDFB02000001.1:14909622-15175526 GCA_007258455.2 Sequoia sempervirens
TATAGGTACAAAGAAGAGGCCTCCCCCTGACATTCATCGACCAAGAGGTCATCCTCTTCCCAATCTAGATCATTATAAGGGGAAGGAGGATGAGCTTGTAGTTGTGGAATATTAAGGGGAGGAGCTTCCGACCCTCCCACAACAAGGGCTAAGGAAGAAAGCCCTACAAGGTCTTCTTCACTAGGCTCTTGTGGAGCTATGGTCGGCAATTTTGCAAAAATCACTTACAAGGCTAGAACTTCATCTAGAGAGTTAAACATGAACTTCACTTGAGGGAAATGCCATACCTCAACAGATAAAGAGGTCTATGCCCAAGATTCATTGCTTGGCTCACCGAATGAATTGGGAGTGGTGACAAATCTGGGGAAGTCGGAACTTGCTCCATTACGAGGATGAAACAAGCTAATGCAGGACCACCTTTCGAAGAAGGTGGGATCCTTTTACACCCTCCATTGTTGGAAGGGCCATCCTCTACCTTATTCTTTTTTGGGGGATGTGAACTCCCCACAGATGTGGAAAGAGGCACGAAGAAAGAGGAGGAGGAGAAAAATGAGGCAAATACCACCGAAGTATTTGGCATATCCATTGGTTTAGGAAAAGGCAGAACTTTCAGAAGGGACATTAATAGGGGTGGCTCAACCGAAGGAGCGATAAACTCCTGCACCTTTTTGAGGTCAGGCATAATTATACTCACAATAGGAGCTAGAAGAAAGACTGAATTTGATTGAATGGAATCAGAGAGGAGGAGAGAGGAGGATGCATCAAGAGGCCCTGAAGTAGGGGCGGTTGACTCCTCTTCCTTCTTTTGCAAAGTGGCATGCTTAGCCGCAAGATCCATTCACCGATGCTTCCACTCACGTGTAAGGCAGTTTCTATGACTCTTCAAAGTAGAGGATGAGGGCTATGAAGGGACAATTTTTGCTCCTACTCAGCCATGGGAGTATCCACTACAACTATTTTGAGTGGAGAGACAAGCTCCTGAATGGGAGCAGGAGGAAGAGATTAAGAAATAGCTGGGGGAGTTGGCTCTAGTTCCTCGACAATGGGCCTCTTTTGTTTACTCCTTTGGGAGTAGAAGGAGTGGGAGGCCGTGAAGGTCAAGACATAGAGGATTCTTCACGAGGACCCTTTATTCTTCCATATCGAACGAGCCTAGGCTCTGTGGGAGAACAAGAAGCTCGAACACAAGACGCTTGGGCTTTCACCAAGTGGGCACCATAAGATTCTCTTTCAAACACATAAAAAAATCTTATGGCACCATAATAGGACGAGAGGAAGCATCAAGCTGAATAGTGGAAGAGGAAGAAGATGGACCCTGAGAGGGCCTTTGTTCTTCTCTTCTATGGGCCTTGGCAGCATCACTGTCAGCTTTTAAATAGGCCCTATGTGAAACAACATAAGGTGATGGAGGGTACCTCACTCTAAGCACTAAGCACAATTTCTTGTACTTCTAATATGTTCGGTACAAGAGGCCCTTTCTAGGCAAGAGAGGACCAACAGGTGTAGGCCAAAAGTGATCTAAATAATAACTACCATGACGAACTGGTGGTCTATAACCGATGTCATGCATCACATGCACATAACCTTCATGAATAATTTTTAAGAATTTATGCACAACCAAGGGAACTACATTCATAGCTACTAGCTAAGGGATACCTAGCTTCACTCTAAAGAGTTCAGACCTTGGGATTATTTCAAACAACAAGTTTAAGGATTTAGGTCCAACAAGGACTGACAAAACAATACTACTGAGAGGAGGTACAAAAAGTCCGTTATGTGTACGGATGGTGCTCACAAGTGCACTGTACCCATATTTTTGTAGGAAGTTAATTAACATAATCTCCTCAGTTATAATGTTCACCTAAGACGTTAGGTCAACAAGAACACCCGCTACAATGTTCTCATTGATCTGCGTAAGAATATAAAGAGGAGATGGTTCTCTATTCAAGCCCATCGACAAGTCTTGCAAGGTGAAGGTTATACCTATACTACTACTCGCAAGCTGTATAGAGGGGATAGGTAGATGTAGAAAAGAGGCCATCACACACACTAAACGATACTCTCACAAATCCTACCAAAGGTTTGAAATAAGATGATGACCCAGTTAAGGTTTCACTCCACAATACTTACGAAACCTTCCAACTACGCCTACTAGGGGTTGTAAGCTAGGTTGTAAGGTGAAAAACCTTACAACATTCACACCTATAACACTCCTAGAACACAAGTAAAGGAGCCTTCGGTACAGCCAAATGGAACCAAAAATGGTTCACATCGTGTTCACCAAAAATGTAAGAGAGGGGGACCAACCACATCAAGGCTCTAGGTCACAAAGAGCTAAGAGCGGAGGGCTGCCCTAACTTACCTCACTCTAAAAGATGTATTGAGATAAGGATCAAGAATAATAAGGACTATAATGTACTTCTATCACCCTATAGATCTTGAACTTAGGTTTGGGCTAGGTGAGCTGGTTTTTAGAGTCAGTATTGTTCCTCAGACAACTCTATGTCCAAGGATGGCAGCGTAGTTCTAGGACAACATCACAGCGCACTGGTGTCTCTTGAGTGTGTTGGCATTCGTACGGTCAGAAGATAGTGAAAACAATACAAACTACCTAAAAACTAATTGACATCCTAGCTAGTTAATTTGGATGGTAAAAACAAAATGAGAAAGTAGGAGAAATAAAGACAAAGATGATAAAGCGGGTAGATAAAAGCAAGGGTGATGAAGATGATCTCACAAAAGCTTTTGTCGCCAGCTAGCTCCACATGTACATTCACCTGCACACAAGCAACAAGGAAAATTTTTGGGGCTGTATAGGGGCCTTCCTTAGTTAGACCCTCATTTTGGTGTTTCCACCTCCATGGACAGCCAAAAAGCAATGAAGTAGAAGTATGTGATAAAGGAAAGAAAAGAGAGAAATACACACTACAAAAAAATACAATGCTACTCAATCAAATCACAAAGGAGAGAAGTGAAACATTATCACCTCCACCCCAAAGCTCACTAGCCAATGGAGGAGAATATAGATTTGGATAGGTCTTCGCAGCCGCAATTGTGATGAAGGGAGGTCTCACAACACTCCAAGCCCACACTTATATGGCTTGCTTCACACTTGTAATGTGGAGTTGATGGAGTCCTGCTGTTGCAATGGAGTGTTGAAATGTTGCTTGAGAGTGAAGTGAAATGGAAAGAGTGCTAAGAGAATGTGAATATGTTGCTTGGAGAGGATGAAATGAGATGAGAATGGATTTTTTTGAAGGTGGGATGGGAAGAATTTTCCATTTTTGGGGTCAGTTGGTCGAAGAGGGATGTTACAAATTGACCCCAATTGGGAGTGTAACGCCTCTGCCAACTTCAGATGTGGGAATCCGTCAGGGATGGCAGCGCACCACATGGACATCTGTGAATTGCACATGCATCCTCGACAAATATTCTTTCATTGACACAAACGACAAATGCCAAGTGGAAGGAAGGTAGTTGGGTGATGTGGAATTTCACCTTTGGATTTGATTTTCTAAGGTGAGGGTATGTGAAAGGGGAATTTGCACAAGGGGTGTCAATTCGCTCCTATACAAGATGAAAATAATATAATATTAACAAATATCATTTTATAGTATTGATTATAAAAATATAAATGAATTTATTTAGAATTTTAAGAAAAAATAGAATGTACTTGTTTCTAGTTTTTAGAACATTTTTAATAAGAAATTTATTGTAAAAGTAAATTGAACATTCTATTATTTTTTTATACTATATATATGTTTTACAATATTTATTTTAAAAATATATATTAATTTAGATTTTTTTCAAAATAGAATATAATTGTTTGTAACTTTTAGTTTTTTGCATTTATTATTATTAGTTATATTTTTTTTCTAATTTTACGTTTATTTTTTATTACAACTTTAAAATTTATTAAACCGTATAAATTGACTTGCTATATTTTTAAATTATTATTATACCATAAAAAATTATTATAGGTAGTATATAATTTTATAATGTTTATTATAAAAATATAAATTAGTTTAGAATCCTTTCAAAGATGGAATATAATTCTTTCTAATTCTTAAAATATTTTTAACAATAAATCTAATATTTTGACCTTTTTACTAATAGTTATCATTGCTTTATATTAATATATATGATTTATAATATTTATTATAAAATATATATTAATTTAAAAGCATTATTTAACTTTTACCATATTTTTAACAAGATTTATTTGTAATATGTATTTAGAAACTTCTTATTAATTGCATAGTAAATTTAAGATTTTAAAATTTTAAGATTTATTACTAATTATCGATGTTTTATTAATATATATAGGATATACATATGACTAATAACCTAATAAAAAGTTTCATATATAGGAGCTCTTTCAAATTTTTTCTATATTTAACATTCTTCCGCTTGTAGATTTAAATTTAGAGAAATATTAGTGACTCATTGCCTTTCAAATACCAATTTTCAATTTGTTGTCCATATCTTTTGTCAAAATCTCCACATTGTAGAATCAAAAGTCAAAGAAATAGTAAAAAAAAAATTCTTCAATGATTTTTGTTCACTTTGAGGAGACACTGCCCAACACAGTGATATTTTTCAAATCCAATGGTTCCATATATACTTTTTGCTTATTATAAGTAATATATATATATATATATAAATATCAAATTTGAAGATAAAATTTAAAAACAAATAAGAATGAAAGAAGATAAAATAAAATAACACATGATTAATAAAGTTGGTTTAGGTGGTGAAAACTGAATAATCGGATGGTTTCACATGTGGAAGACAATTTCAAACTATTTATTCATGGTGAATCATTTTTAAGAGTTTTTAAAAAGCACTCGTAGCAGATATAGCAAGTGTGATGTCTATCTCTTAAAGAAAAAGGAAATTAATAGAGCTGGAATATGACTATGGTATGTCCTATTGCAGATGTATGTGGATCTAGAGGTTTTGTTTCTTTTTCTTTCCCATTAGAAAGATATCTTTTCTTTGGTTCTCTCAGCAACCTATCTATGTATTATGGGTAGTGGTAGATTTTTCTCTAGAAAGTTTAAACTATAATGTTTCAACCTCTAGTAGATGTGTAATACAAGATATAAAGGTGTGTGTTCTATTAAAAATGCTGACTGGCCTAATTATAATTTTAGAAAATAAGCTGTAATGAATTTCAATAAAACTAATTTTTGCATAACACATTTTAGATATCCATGCTAGTGTTATTTGGAAATGATATCTAATAGTTTTGGATTATAATATATTATAGGTTACTTGGATAGAGCAGGGTGAGTAGAAGATATAATGACTCAAGAAATGTATGAGCAACTAATAAATAGTGGAAAGTATGAAATTTTAATTTTCTTTTTGCCATTTATTGTGAAAAATATTGAATGTGAAATCTTATAATGAATGTGTTGAATGCAAAATATGGAGTGAGTGGACATGTTACTATGAAAAGAAATGTTTATAGTTATGAAATAATCTTATTAGATATGATGGTCTTGGAAAGAAGCCAACCAATAACATATGAACTTGCATAAGTGGGTGAGTCGACATTTTTCGAATATAATAGAAGAAGTGATTGACTGTTATTTGTTGTGTGCTACCATGAACAATGATGAAAAAAGGTATTGAATTGCGTTAGGCAGCTCATGTGTGTGGGTTTTCTTTGCACAAAAGAATCCTCAAAAGAGTGACCAAGTATGATTCACACTGTAAAAAATGTTGCGTATTATCAATGATATTTTTCTTGGAGATGTTCAAAATACAACATTTAAGTTAGATTTATCATTGTTTTAGTTAGATTTATCATCGTTGCTGAGTAGTAGAAATGTTGTTGGTAGTGATGATGAAATCCTAAGTTCATTATGAAGAGAAAAAAAAAAAAAAAGAATGAATATTTTGAATAGTTTGTAATGGTTTTGTTTGCATGGGTCAAGTATTCTCTCAAAAAAAATTGAGTTAAAAATTTTATCATTCAACATTCTTGTAGATATTCTAGTGTTAAATGATTAGCAAGTGGTTAGTTATTGGGTATCAAAATTTTATGAAACCAATAATATGCAACAGAGCTCTCCAAATGTTTATTTTTATTCACATTGGCAAGTGGTTAGTTATTGGATATCACCATAATAATGCACAATAGGATACTTTAGAGCAATTTTTTGGATACTATAATTGTTTAATCTATTCATAATGTAGGAAGTAATTTTAATTAATTTTTTCATCTCCCATAATAGGAAGTTTGCACCCTCTTGAGTATTTTCTCTTAGTTGAAACATTCAATGCTAATGAATTTCAATTATGCTAATTCCTATTAGCATCAAGTACATTTAAGAATGTAAATTTTATAATTAATATTCTTTAAATGTATACAACTTCTACATAATCTGATTTTAATGTCTAAGTATTGAAAATATAGATTTATTTTAATCATTGAAATAAAATAAGATAATTAACATAATTTAATTCATAAATAATTGTAATAAATAAAGTAGTTCTTTAATAATACACAATTCAAAAAATATTAGTATTAATTTTATTGATTTAATTATAATAAATAAAATAATTTTTAAATAATAAATTAAACAAAACTTAAGAGATATTATTTATTGTGGAAATGCAACATTTAAGCTATCAAAGATCTTTCCTAAACAAAATCCTTTCTTCCCACTTTGAACAATTATCTACACTTATTTTTTAATTTGCTTGCAATTATCTAATGTATAGAATTTTTGTAGCTACTATAGTGCTACAATGGAGAAATGTGATAAATCTGGCACAAAACATAACCAACAATTTTTTTTCAAATATAATTTCACTATCTGCCACCTTACAATCCAACAATGAACATATTAAAATCACAAGGAAAGCTTCCGAAGTGGGATTATCTATGTTGGTACTTTAGTCAAGCTTTTTGTTTTCCCTCAAAAACTATTTGATTTTCTTGGGGATGTGCAAACTAGATGATTAGATTGTATTTTGTTTATCAATTTTTAAGGTAGGACCATCCTTTGTTCTATGAAGTGTGATATATTATGGTGTGGAGAATGGGAGAAACACACAAGCATTACAAATGGGTTAGGCCCTGCAAATAGCATTTCACTGTTTTAAGTTTCTATTCTAAGTACAAACATTAGAACAATTTTTGCAATTGTTTTCCTATATTTTACTTTCCTTGAATTAAATATGCTTTAGAGTCTACAAGAATGCAAGAAAAATATGATGCTAAAGCAACGTTGCACAGACGCATCCAAGTTGGTTCTAGTGTATGCAACCATTAATGTTGATGCCCTCAACAATGAGGATGCTTTCATTACCCATTGTCACCTATTATGGATTTGGAGTCTAGTGATGGTGGAGTGGCAACAGTTCCAATGATTACTGCAAGAGAATGTATATATAAATTTAACATAATTTAAATTTATTAAAGTTAAATTTAACTTTATTTATATAATATTAATATATATTAAAATAATATATATAAGAATTAATATCATATTTATGCCAAGGGGAGTCTATAGTGGCATCCATCAAAAATAAAAAATCAGTGTAAGGAAAAACTAATCAAGTTGAATTTGACGTGGAAGTGGCAGTAATAGTGATGTTGATTTTTTTCATTTTAAAGCAGTTTTAAAGTTGTTTTATTCCCTACTAAATTTGGGCTTTATGAGCTGGATTTTCCTAGGGAACAACATTTTACCACAATATAAGTGAGGAGGACACATTTCTTTAAACTATAAAATTTACTTCCTATATAAGTTTAAATTTTCTGTTTCTTTTTTAATTAATGGGTGTTTTGGGTTCTTATTTGAGGTATTTCTTCTAATTAAAGTTGATATCAAAGTAACTTGGAACGTGCATGACTTGGTCCACAAAAGCCATTTTCGATAAATGTGGGTAAGAAGACTTGGTTTTTTTAATCCTCTATAAATTTTTCACTTTAAATTCTATGTGTCTTTTGAATTCTATTTATTTCTAGGCTCTAATTTTTTATTAGTATTATTTTTTCCTTGTTAGAGTTTTGAAAAGGAAAAACAGGGTTTTACAGACCTAAACCACAAACTTTAAACAACAAAAGATAACAAAATAAGTCCAAACAAGCAGATGGCTATCCCAAAAAGGAAATGACAGCACCAAGAGACAACAAGGTCCAAAAAAAGGACCACCCAAAAAGCCAGAAACAAACACCACTGCACTACTCCAAGGTGTTCAACAACTCCTCAGCCTCCTTTTCAACATCCTTCATATCCTGTAACCCCTGCTTGAGGATTTGAGCCGTATGTGACGAAATCGGGGTCTCTTCTTTAGAGTTGTTATCATAAGATAGTGTAAATATTTCTCCTAATTTGGAACGGTTTCCTAGTTCAAATTTGGAGCTTTTTGAAGGACGATTTAGCCTAGGAAGCCTATCCTATGTAAATAAGGTGAGTCTTTTTAAAAATTTACCTATAATTTTTTCTTCTTTTAAGCTAAAATCATGTGCATTTCATAAAGAAATTATTGTTCTTTATCTATATTTTTGAGGTGTTCTTCTTTTTCTTAAGCATTGATGCACAAGAAAGCATAAATCCATCGCATTGATAATTTGGAAGATCATTTTCTATTCAAAATTGGAGTTTTTTTAAGGCTGATTTAGCTAAAGGAAGCTCATTTTCCGTAAATGCAGATAGAGACCTTTGTTTCATTTCTCTTTTAACATTCCATCTTTCTAATTTTAAACCCTATATGTATGCAGAATTGTTGGTGGTTTTTTTTTATTGTTTTTGAGGTTTTTATTTTCATTTTGTAGAGTTGATGTGAAAAAATGTTTTTAAATCCTTCTGATACATTGGAAAGCTTTGTCTTGGTTCAAATTTTGTGCTTTTTGAGTTCACTTTCATCGAGAAAATGAGAATTGTAATGGTACAAATAAGAATCCTTCGTTGTTGTTGTCTATAAAATGGGACATTTGAGCTTTAATTATGGTTATATTTTTAAGTAATGGTAGTTCTTTGGTTTTATTATTGAAATTTTAGCTTTTTTGTTTGGGTTATCATAACAAGATAATGTCAGTATTTGTAAATATTTTTATTTTTGAGCTTAAATGGGTGTGCAATTTGAAAAGGATTGGCATTTCTATAGTTGGAACTCTGATTATTTTTTGGTTTTTATGTGTAATTTGGGTTTTCTTCTTTCAAAGCTTAGATGAAAGACTTCTATATCTCAAATTTTAGTACCGATTGCATCCTATTTTGGTTGTGCGTGTTCAATTATTTAGGTTAGCTTTGTAAAATTTTAGGAAGTTACACTTATTTTCATGTCCAATCTTGAAATCTAATGTGATACTCCTTTGAGGTAGATCATAAAACATTGTAATTTTTTTTGAGTTTGGATTTAATTTGAATGTTTAAGAGATCATTCTAGACTATAGTATATAAGTTCATAGTGTTGATAGCATGAGTATTTAAAGGTAATAACACTCATGCTTTTTAGTAATTAATTAAAAACATTCATTATCTTCAATCTTATAATCATTACTTTTCATCATTCTTGAGGTGCCTATTTTCATCATTTTTTCTCAGTGCAATAGGCACCTCGATAATGATAACTCTTGGCACCTATTGCATCGAGAAAAAATGATGAAAATAGGCACCTCAAGAATGAGGAAAATTAATGATTATGAAATTGAAGATAATGAATGTGTTTAAAGAATTACTAAAAAGCATGAGTGTTATTACTTTTAAATACTCGAGTTGTCAGTACTATGAACTTATATACTGGAGTCTACAATGATCTCTTAAACATTCAAATTTAATCCAAACTCAAAAAAACTTACAAGATTTTTTGATCTACCTCAAAGGAGTATCACATCAGATTTTAAGATTGGACACTAAAAGAAGTGTAACTTCCTAAAATTTTACAAAGCTAACCTAAATAATTGAACACGCACAACCAAAATAGGGTACAATTAGTACTGAAGTTTGAGATATAGAAGTCTTTCATCTAATCTTTGAAAAAATAAATCCCTAATTACACATAAAAACAAAAAAAAATCACAGTTGCAACTATGGAAATGCCAATCCTTTTTGAATTGCACACCCATTTAAGCTCACAAATAAAAAAATTTATAGAAAAATGCAGGCCTAATAGGGTTGTAGAAAGCAGCAAATTTTAATCCTAAATCATCAAGACTGGTATTATCTTGCTATGATAACCCAAACAAAACAAGCAAAAATTTCAATAATAAAACCAAAGAACTACCATTGCTTTAAAATATAAACATAAATAAAGCTCAAAAGTCCCATTCTATAGACAATGACAACAAAGGCTTCTTATTTGTACCATTACAATTATAGTTTCCTTGGTAAAATTGAACTCAAAAAGCACAAAATTTGAACCAAGATAAACCTTTCCAATGTATTGGAAGGATTTTAAAACATTTTTATCATGTCAACTCTACAAAATGAAAATAAAAACCTCAAAAACAATCAAACAACCACCAACAATTTCACATACATATAGAGTTTAAACATAGAAAGTTGGAATGTTAAAAGAGAAATGAAACAAATGCCTCTATCTACATTTACAGAAAATGAGCTTCCTTTAGGTAAATCGGCCTTAAGAAAAACTACAATTTTGGAAGGAAAATGATGTTTCAAATAATCAGTGTGATGGATTTACGCCTTCTTTTGTGTTAACGCTTAAGAAAAAGAAGAACACCTCAAAAATATAAGCAAAGAACGATAATTTCTTCAAGAAATGTACAAAATTTTAGCTTAAAAGAAGAAAAAAATTAGGTCATTTTTAAAAAAGACACCTTATTTATGTAGGATAGGCTTCCCAAAGCTGAATCCTCCTTCAAAAAGATCTGAATTTGAACCGGGAAGTTGTTCCAAATTAGGAGAAATATTTACACTGTCTTGTGATAACAACTCTAACAAGGAGAAAATAATACTAATAAAAAATTAGAGCCTATTTAAATAGAAAAAACTCAAAAGACACAAAATTTACAGCAAAAAAATTACAGAGGATTAAAAAAACCAAGTCTTCTTACCTAAATTTATCAAAAATGGCTTCCATGGGCCAAATCGTGCATGTTCCATGTTACTTTGATATCAAATTTAATTAGAAGAAGAAATACCTCAATCGGAGCCCAAAACACCCATTAATTAAAAAGGAAACATCAAATTTAAACTTATACAAGAAGTAAATTTTATAGTTTAAAGAAATGCGTCCTCCTCACCTGTATTGTGGTAAAATGTTGTTCCCTTGGCAAAATCCAGCTCAAAAAGCCCAAATTTAGTAGGGAATAAAAAGCTTTAAACCTACTTTAAAAAAAAAAAAAAAACCAACATCACTATTACCACCACTTGCATGTCAAATTCAACTTGATTAGTTTTTCCTTACACATATTTTTGATTTTTGGTGGATGCCACTATAGACACCTCTCGGCGTAATAATTATTATATAATATAATAAAATATATTTATATTATATATAATATATGAATATATATGTATAAATATATAAATATACAAATTTAATAAATATAAAATAATATTAAAATTATTATTAGGACATCCATTATATACTGATAATTATAATATATAATATAAATTTATATAAGATTAATTATATTAGTAAGTTATGTACAATATAATATAATATGATATATTATAATGCAATAATTATTATATAATATAATCAAATAACTAAATAAATTTGTATGAAGTAATAACTAAGTGGAACTATAGTAGAAAAAACATCCACATATAATACAATGCATGTTGAAGTTTTCCATGAGATTGCAAAAAGTAATTGTTTGCAATCTGTATGGTTTCCTTGTCATACATACAATACTTTAGGACTCCTCAATGGAAGAGTTTGAAATGTTAAAAAAATTATTTTCCTCCTAGAACAAAACAACCCCCATAGCTAAATGAATTGCATTTGTTTCCACCTCAAGTGGTTGTTTCAAAATGGTTAAAGTTAACATATCACATAGCTAATTTTCTATTTTATTTTCTTAAAAGCCTTTCGTCATTTGCTACCCCATTTAAAACATTTTTCGACCCTTGCAATAGCATTAAAACACATTGTTATGAAAGAGAAACCCTTCACAAGCTTCCTCAAGTATTTACCGCTCTTGCAAAGCTCCTAGTTTTGGAATCAAGCAACAAATCAGGGATGTGAAAGAAGAAATGAAAAAGATTCATAAAAGGTCACTATTGCAATTGCGTCAGTGTTAAATTGGTAGATAGTTTTAAATTTTTAATAGATCTTTAAAATTATTTGGTAATAGTTATCATGCAAAAAAATCCTTCATGTAGAGGTTTTTGGTAACATGGACCAAAACCAAGTCTTTTTTTATAGCCCTCTCATAGCTCTTATACATGCACTAATAAATACAAAAGGACTAAAGAATTATGCAATGGTGTTCTTATTCTATCCCTTATTTGATAAATCGAAAAGACTGAAGGATGCAATTTTCCAAGGACCATTCAACATTGACTAACATCATAGCATTTACTAAAAAATACAAAAGGACTAAAGAATGATGCAATGGTGTTTTTATTCAAGCCCTTGTCTGACATATCCAAAAGACTGAAGAATCTAATTTTCCAAGGACCATTCAATTTTGATGAACATCATAGCATCTGTTGTAATAGAGAATGCATTTTTATAATGTATTTTTGTATTTTTTTTGTAAGCGATCATTGTCACCACAATCTTATACGAATCAAAATGCAAGTACAAAACCACCTTGTCAGCATTTGGCAAGAACTTCATAGCAATGTGGCCTTGTTATATATATCAGAGAAATTCAATTTTTTCAATATACATCATCAATTTGCTGAGTGTTGAGCATGTTTCTATAATCATAGGCACTTTATAAGAATTATGATCTTTTTCAATACTTTGTTAATTCAAATGATACATAATAATATATTTTAAAATAATAATTATATTATTTGTATTACATTGTTAAATTTGTGCACTTTTCATATTAATTATGTATTATTAATATAATATATATACATGAGTTTCGTGAGTATTGAACATGTATCTATAATCATATTCTTACGATATAGTTTTTAAAAATATTTTATTAATTTATATGATACATAATACTATACTTTAAAAATAATCATAAAATTATTTACATTATATTATTAAATTTATATATTTTTCATATTTATTATATATTATTAATATAAAAAAATTATTTAAAATTTTCATAAATTAAATATATATATATATATATATATATTTTACGATTTATATTTTTCATGTTAAATGAAAGGCACTGAAATGACCAAACCGTCAAAAAAAAAATCATATGACGGATAGGGGTGATCGTTAAATTCTAGGCCTACTCTAAACTTACTAATAAATATCTTCTTCCCAACTAACATTATACAAACCTAAGTGGATACTCTTACGATCATTGAAGAAGTAAAGATATGTGATTACTTTTGACATATGACCTGAGATATAAGATGAGCTTTAAGATACATGAAAACATTGGGAATAAGTAACACATCAAGAAAAACTCTCATGCAATCTAATCCAATCCAGAAAAATCTGCACAAGATTAATTGATATAGATTATGGAAACTTGATATCATTAAACGTTTAGAGGTTCATTCAAACTATCATGATAGGAATGAAATTTATAGAAAAGGGAAAAACTACGACCAAAATATCTAAAACTAGATCCAAGATCAATTTATAGGAGAGGGAAAAGTACATAAATGCACATACAAAAAAATGACGTGATTGATAGACTCGTCCAGCATTCTGGTCTTCTCGACCTTCCATTGATTTTACTTCTCCTCTTGACTGTTCGCGATGCTCTGTGCGTTAACGGAGACACACGACGGCTTGCGGTAGCCCTGTAGTAACAAGGGTGGCCACGAAACCCTACTGGTAAACTGTGTGGAAGAAAACTGCGAGGATGGATACTTATTGACGCTGGAGGATTGTTAATGGCCGAGTACAGAAATCGGAAGCTTCTTCATTAGACTCTCACCTACAAAGCACCTCTCTCTGTTCATTGACAAAGGAATCGGACAAAGAAGAAAGAAAATAGAACATGCCAAAACGGATAACGGCCTAAGATTTTTGGGCTAGGTTGGGATGAAGAAAAATATGATATAATTCCATGAGTTCGGCGCAGGTAATTTATTTTAATTAATTTTCATCACCATAGTTGACAGACTTTCCCTCCCATACAGGAGTGATTTGCGCCTGTTTTTCTGTCCGATTAGCTGTCATCTGACAGAAGTGGTAGTGGTACCAGATAATAACAATAATGTTTGGGTGTGGGAGGGTGAGGTGGTGATGGCATAGGAAAGGAAAGGAAAGTTCCTTTTATAGTTCATGATATCGGATGATCTGTTTTTGAGTCTACAGATGGCTTACAGTATACGGGACTCCTCGTACTCCCAAAATGAGGGAGGCACGTCGTGCTCCACAATATGAGGTGTACATACCTTACCCCCTGTAAGATTTGAACTTGTGACCTCTCTTTCAAGAGTACAAGCTCTCCACCATAAGATACCACTCGTTATGCTTGATAGCTATTGCATCTTTCCAAATTGACTCTCTTACCTGTTAAAGCAGTAAATACGGTTGAATATTTTAATCTAAACGTAGATATTTACAGGTTGGCAGCTGATAGTAAACGTAATTTGCGCAGCTGACCGATATTCTAATGATTGCATGGATATATAACTGAAAACAATCCTTCGATAATGAGTTTTACAGAACTACTCCAAAAGATTTTTGGAAAGCTTTCCTTGGAGTGTTGATCAAACCAACCGGAGACAATCAGAACATTTAAGTAAGAATATAAACCTTCTAATAATTTTAACCCTGGTTCTCTTTCTATGGTTAAATCTTTGCCTTTCTCCTTTCACATCAAGGTTTCCATTCTTTTAGTTTTTCTACTTTCTATTTTCTCTCTTACCATTTCAAATTTTGGAGAAAAACAATGCAATACACGACCTAAAAGTGACAACGCATCCATTAGTTAATAGCGCAACAGATAAATGAAAAATTCATCAAAATCAATGGTGTAACAGTAACAAATGAGGTAGGTGCAAGACAAAGCGAGGCAAGGGAAAGCCTTCTCATAAGAACTGCCAGCAATGTCTATCCAGCCTACAAAACGGTCATTTGACCATATTTATTAATTAATTAAAAATAAAGATGCAATTAATAAATACAATCAAATGGCTGTTTTGTAGGCTGAATGGACATTGCTCTACTCCATTAACAAAGCACAGTCATACCATCATCGGACCATATTTTTCACATTACTTGACCAAAAGTTTATATATACCCCGAAACTTTGTTCATTTAATTATTTTTCTAATTTATGTTATAAGAAAATGAAAATAAAACACATTAAAAAATTCACAATGGAGAAGAGAAGAGGAATACATAGTAATATGTGGCAAAACATTACATTTCTGAAGTATTATAAGAATAGAAATCATTGTTAATAACATGTTTTTTCAAATAACTTTCTTCTATGTAGATGTATTAGACATTTGTGTGTTTGTAACTTATTTTATAATTGATTGATTTACTTTTTCTAACATGTATTCGTTGTAAAATTTCATAAAAAGTTGTTTGATATTGTTATCAATATTTTGAGATTAAATCTAATACTTCTTATGTTCTTACATTAATTTTAAGGGAGAATATAGTATCAAAGTATAATATAAACATACTTCCAAATATAAAACAAAAGGATAACACACATAGACACACACATTCAAATGGGATTTTACTAAAAATCATAAAAATAAAAATATATAGTAGTCAAATTTTAACCTTTGAAATTTACATCATCTTATCATAAAAAAAATCAATATAAATATAAATTAACATCTTATGTCCCTTTATATAATAAATTGTGAATCAAATATGTTTTTAATATTACATATCACACTACTAAAGACTTATATAAAAAAAATTACATATTCTAAATGCATTTATCTATTTTGCACTACCTCAACAAAAAATCTCATGTAATAACAATAACATTCCAAAACTAGGCTATATATTCTCAATCTTCCCATTTAATAATACCCTTTATAATCTTCTTCCATAAGTAATTGTAACTTATGAATTTTAAGTTTTTTTGCCATGAAAATCTGAAGCTAAATCTTTCCATAATAGACTATTTCAAAAAATTAACCACCAAGAATCATTTGTTTCATTGATTTTACCAAAAGGCTACTTTTAATACTTTTTTAAAAATCTCTAGATAAAATCATTTAACAAGAATGAATATTCTCTTATCCAAAGAAGCTATTAGGTTATATAGATAAAAAATTGGAGATAAAAAGATTCTATTATTAGAAACACCAAACAAAATATATCACTATTTATTTTCCTCCTCTCACATAATTTTGTAATATTTTTTGGTTGCTCATAATTTATTTTTATCATTTTAATCTGGACTTAAATACCAAATTCAAACCCAATCAATATAAATAATGATGTTGACAAAAGTATTTATAGAAATAATCAAACAATAGTCTAAACATTATTATACTTTCCAAATTGTGTACATTATATATAATTATTATCTTTTATAATATTTGTATATTTCAATATCCAAATATAGAAAATTTACACATCAAAACAAATATGTATTTTTTAATTTTTGATTTGTCTACTTTCAAAAGAAAAAGATTCATTCTCATTTCATTTATTTATAGCTCATTTTGTTGAAGCCTTTGATAGCAAATACATAAAATGTAAAAAAACTCTATATTTAAATAGAATATATTAAAGAAATCTATAATAGCACATTTTTTTATAAAAAACATGGAGTAACCCTTTTTCATCCATCACTTAATTGGGTTTGGATACCCATAACAAATATGAACCATACAATATCAAAGGAAATAAATAAAATGAGCATATATGTAGAAAAAATATATATTGTTAGAAAAACTATACAATTTATTAACATGTATTTTTTTTAAATATACCAATTCTTATTAAGTTTTGTAATGATCAAATGGTTAATCTAAGTGTATTTTTTTAAAATATACCAATTTTTATTAAGTCTTGGTAATGATCAAATGGTTAATCTAATTTTATTTGGTATAATACAAAATCACAATTTCATAAACACATAAAACTCACACTAATATCTAGCACATTCATCTTTTTCTTTCTACATATATTATAAATTACTAATTTTTTAATTCACATTAATTATAATTTAGAACAATTTTATTCCATAATACTTTATTTTTATATATTGATTAAATTAAGTACATTCATATGGATTGTAAAGTTTTTTTTAATTTTTGTAATAATTTTTATTTTTCATGTGCATTGAATAGAGATTCTTATGTTTGGTAAAAAAAATATTTTTTAAAAGTTAGAAAATTGATCATCATTAATATAAAGTATATTGCAAGTTACACTTTCTAAAAATATTACTTTAAGACCTATAGTTCTACAAAATTATATGTCATAGTGACATAGTTTGATGGTCAAACCCCTACTTTGAAAGAAAAATTTCTCAAAAAATTGTGTGAGTAATAATGGAGATTTGAGAATATTCTAACTCATATTAAGGATTGGTTGGCTAAGGACTAGATGGGTGGGGCTCCTTTCAATCTTCAATGATGTTGTTGTCTACCTTACTTTATGTGGGTTTCTCTACTACTATAGTTGGGTTGTTGTTCTCCCGTTCCATTTTGAACTTAAATTTGAATTGTAACATCTATTGTATGATGTGTGATAAATGAAAGAGTTGCCTAATTTCAAATTTAAATTTGAATCTCAATGTTCTCAAGATGATGTGTTACAAAAGGTTGGAATATGCTAAAAGTAAAGGGTATGAATTGTGGCAGTAAGGTGGCGAGCCATGTGGTTTGGGTGACGAAGGCATGGTTGTATAATTTACATGCTTATTTGGGTCCAACACAGGGTGTGAGGTGTAATAATTGTAGTAGGAAGGATGAATTTGACCTGGGGTGGATGATGTTAGCCTTGGTGAGTTTCATTAGCTCATATGCCTTTGTGACTTGGTGTTGTCATTTTCATGATTTGACATTAATGGGGGACTTAATAGAAAAGTATCCCTTGCCTTGGGATATTGATAATTATTATTTTTTTATAAGTCCTTTATGGACTTATGGTCTAACTTCTTTCTTTCTTGAGATGGATTATTTTATTAATGATGTTCTTTTCAAGGGAAGTCTGAATGATGTGACTATAGATCCTATCTCCCTTGAAGCCAAGGATTTGAGGCTTAATTCCATCATGAAAAATAATCCCAGTGTCTCCTCTTCTTTGTACCCTTGCATGTTTCTTAAGCTACAATATTTCAGATGTCCTTTCAATTGGAGATTTGGCTTCTATTGGTTCCTTCTTTTCATCATTATTGATTGCAGCATCTACTCTCATACAAATTGTGGGATTTCAAATTGGGCTAAAATAAGGAAAAAATTATCCACCCTACAACTTACATCATGGATCCTACTAGATCTTTCTGGATGTTGTGTGAAGATAGTGCCCAACTAGTGGAGGTCTTGTCCACTATTCTTCTACAAAACCATGGTAACATCTATATTATTGCCTCTTCTATTAATTTTTTACCCACTAATTCGATTGTTGAGAAAGGAAATTTTTATCTCTTCTACCACTACCATTGTAACTACATGGGGGGTCCCAAGAAAAGGTTGGAGCCATTATCTTGTGTGCCTTTATCATAGAATGCCGAGCTCTGGAAGCTCTTCGAGGAGCCTAGTATGAAGCCATGTTCTTTATGATGATGTGTGGGCACAATGTCAATATTATTGCTAAGTTTTACAATTCATGGAGAGAGGATAGAGTTCATATTGGCAATATAGGCTTTGATGTGTCCCGCAGGTTGATTGCAAATTTGACGAGTCTTTCGTATAGTGGCCAAACGGTGTCTAAAATAAGCAATGGTAATTACTAGAGGTTTATGGATAGTGCTGGTGTGAATAAATGTCTTGTACCTAGTTATTTCATTTACTAGGGACTTAGGGTACATATTCACATGTTAAGTTTACTTAGGTCCTAAGATTCTTTCTATAAGGTGTTAGTTTCCATTAGTTGTTATCTTATCTTTTGATTTGTAACACATGTGACCTAGGTAGTCTTGATAAGTTGTCTGATGTCATAAGATTAAGATACTTGTCATAATCTCATGACATCTTAGGTCTCACCTTGGCTATATAACCAAGTGGTCTCTAATACATTGTACATTGATTCATTTTCCGTTCATTGATAGGAATATAGTTTATTCTTGTCATACTGATCTTCTAAGTATTTTGTGCTTTCCACAAGCCTTTAGATCTTGGGTGGCTATCTTCATAGCTAAATATTACATGGTATCAGAGCCTAGTTGAGTTCCTTTGGTTAGTCTTTTAGGATATCTTGAGTGCAAATCTTGTATTTTTTTGAAGCAATGAATATGCTCTTCTCTTGCATCTTTGGATGATTTAGAGAATAAAAAAAGTGTGATAGAAATACCAGATTTTTAGGGGGGTTCCTTTTTTTTTCTTTGCATTGCAGGTGCATTTTGGGAGTTTTTTTCATTATATCTAGCTCACCATTACATTCAGAGCATCTGCGAAAGTCATATTTTCCTTTTGGCTCGTTCTAGTTGGACATTAGAGACAAAATATTGAAGGGTTTAAAGATTGAAGGTGGCTGCCAAATCCAAGAGGTAGCTACCACTTTGGAGAATTTTGAGCCAAAAATAACACTACCATTACATTCAAAAGGCCCAAAAACCCCAAGATCAATGACCAAATCATCAAATTTGGAGCAGTTGTTCGCCAAGGAAAAAAAAATTCTGAGGGAGTCGTACGGCCCCCAGGTCACATCATAATTACAGGGTATGAATTTAAAAAATAAATTATTTAATCGTTCATTTTTTCTTGAATTTCTTTTTGAAACATTTAAATATTACTGATTAAATATTTTGTAAAAGAGTTTTATTATAAATTTTTTTAAAAAGAGAAATGATTTTTTTTTCTTTTAAATCAGCCCGCAGACTGTCACGTGTAGACCTACGTAGGCAGGGTACCCATGGGCCTCTCCACATAAGCCATTTGGCCTTACCACATAGGACCATGTCAGCCCTACATACTGATAGGTGACCAGTTAGTTAAATCGAGGGGAAATAAATAAAATCAGTGACCAAAAAATAAAATTGACAGAGACTATATTAAAGCTCGATGGAATAAAAAATATTCCACAGGAGAAGATTGCAACACAGAAGATTTTGTCGCCTGAGATTTTGGGAATATTCCTTCTGAATCCAGCCAAACCCGACAGTAACTGTGACGAGCAAATGACCATCAACCTTAATCCTCTCCAACTCGTGACAACCATATAACCATCAAAATTAATTCTAGTTGTTGATGAATTCAGCATGACATCGACATGTTTTTGAAAATTTATAGCCCCCATCTCTATTGTAGCTTTTGATTTTGTAGTTCATTTTCAAACGCTCATAACTCGACCTTACAACCTCCTTTTTCAGTGAATTTTTTTAATTTCGCTAATTTTTCACTCTACGCATTGGTGTTGACAGATTTTGATTTTGATCCATGTATTTTTCAAAAGAATCAATTTTTTACTGGTGTTGCTAAGCTGTCACCATTTTTGGAACTTTTCAGGCTTCGTTTGGGCTCATACAGACTCTTTTTCAGGTGCATTTTTTTCTAAA
Source organism: Sequoia sempervirens (assembly GCA_007258455.2). Lineage (NCBI taxonomy): Eukaryota > Viridiplantae > Streptophyta > Pinopsida > Cupressales > Cupressaceae > Sequoia > Sequoia sempervirens. Next base: position 14,930,354 of record VDFB02000001.1, read on the forward strand.
AGTGCATATATTTTCAAGAACTTCACAGTGGTGTTGTTAATTTGTATTCATTGTGAGAAAAAATTGTACTTCCATCATATAGCTTTATTTGGTTCATTTCAGAAATTGTATTGCATAGATCACAGTTTGATCTTTTGCATGTTGATTGTGCAGTTTGGTCTTGCCTCATTGTGGTAATTGTAAGAATTGAAATCAAAATTCCACTCAGCTAATTCTTTCAAATGGAAATTGTAACCACATTAAGTATAAAGTACCAAATCATTTGCTTGGGGGGGTTCTTTGATTGAGTGAATTTAGGGGGTTGTGTTGTGTGATTTTGCTTTGAGTTCTCTCTTGTGCTCTTCAAATTTTAGCCATGGGTCATCCTAAGTTTCCTCTTTTAACTCAACACAACTATGCAACATGAAAAATAAATGCATGGAGTAAACTAATGGAAAAATTATAAATTCACTACATTGATGGATCTATTCCAAAACTAACTCATCTAAATTTAAAAATTGAATGGCTCATTAAAAGTACTATGGCTCTTGTAACACTCAAGAAATATGTTTCCCATGATCTTATCCTTCATATTGATAAGTGTAAAACAACTAAGGAAGCTTGGGATACACTTACTCAATTATATGGAAAAAATGATGAGATTACAGGATACAAACTTGATAATAATCTCACTAATCTAGATCCAAATAATTTTGATAGAATCCAAGACTATAACTAATGCTAATGAACTAAGAGCAAACCCTAAACATTGTCGTATTGATAAGAAGGATGCATAGATGGTCTAGAATTTGTTGGACAAGCTTCCTTCAGAATATGTAGCTTTTGTTTCTAGTTTTCATACTCCTATGTTGACTATAGGAAGTTCCTATAATACACCTTCATTTGATTCATTTACATAAATGTTGATGCTTGAAAAAACAAATTTTATCACTATGGGTATTCTCAAGTCATCCAAGTCACAAGCTTTGGTGGTAGGACATGGGTCAGGATCGAATAAGAAACAGAAGCAATCAAAAAATAAGCCATGATGATTGTATGATTCTCATACTATTTATTATTTTATTTTTTATAATGATTAGTATCCAAAAATTGTGATTTCTAATAGTATGTCTATATGATGAAATATAGAGAGAGGTGGTATACTATACACGGAGGTGTAAAACATTAAGCTCCATGTAATATGAAATGGGCAAAATGAGTGTGATGGTAGGAATAGATAAATGAGGTGGACATTGCATGGTAAACATATTTAGGATCTCAAAAAACTAATTAATTATGCCATCCTATAATGGATATGAAAAAGAAGACATCACACTAGGTTACATAAAACGTTACAAATTATTTATCCCTACTTTCCATTTTAGTAGAATAAAATCTTTCTTGAATTTGATTTTAAACATTATAAATTTATTTAATTGGAATTAATGTGCATAAAATAAGTTTTTGTAACCTTTTAATTTAAATTTGATGATTCCACCTTATTTCATGAAATTTATGTAATATTAATTTGACATTTTTTTTAATATATACATATTTTCTTAATACTAACTATAGTTTTGAAGTCAAATTTGTAGTTAGAAAGTAAGTTCCGAAAATACTTTATGGTTTTGACATGGAATAATCATGTTACCCTTTCATAGTGATAAGAAAATAATTATATTATTGAATTCAAGATCGTAAAGACCATCATGAGTTTATATGTGAACATTATGTCAACCATATATATACTATTTTGGGTCTTAACATCTCTCCATTATTTAGACAACAATAATACATTCAATTAAATGTATTTTTTATGAAGGATAAAGACTATAATTGAATATGAGATCAATTAGAAGTTGGTTAAGAATATGTTCTTAGTGTTATGATGGCACCTGCCCCTGCAATCCTACAGCTAATGGTATCACAGCTAATGAGCTCATTTCACCATTGAGAGGCCACTGGTCGTGAATCCAATACTCCATTTAAAATCACTCACACCAAAACTGAAAAGCCACTCCAGATGCAGGTGTCGTCACAACCCATCCTCGTCTGTCGCTGCCAAACACCAGGTCAAAATCATGTCAGCAAATATAATGTTGAAATCCCTAACCAATCTATCACGACTGTAACAATAATGTATTGGGCATGCAAAATTTATTAAGTAACTACCCCAACCTACCCAACACACTAAATCTCTGACATTTTTGGTGCAATTTTTAAAATTACATTGCCATTTTGGACGCTGCAAACCTAGTTTAATCGCACTCAGTTGAAGAGATCATGAAGCATCCGGGTATATATAGAAGTTTTTAGGAGTATGGTAGTTGAATGGTATTGATCATAAACTCAGGTCTGCCATGGAAAGCATCGCATTGGGAATAGAAATATATATTGAGTATTGTGGGTGCATCTGGTTTAGTGTCCCTTTAAAGAAAATCGACTCCTCTACCATTTTGGGTGTTGTAAACCTTTAATATTTCATCGTTTGGAGCCTACTCTCAAATGCATATTGCATAGACCAAAATATCCCTGCACTCGCCCATGCTTATCAGTCTATAGGTATGAAAATTTGTAATCTATGAAATCATTTTCATATGACCAGTAAAGTTCAAAGAAATCAAACTTAAATTGTTTATTTTGAGGCTGAAGAGGTCAAAACTACTGGTATGTTTATCATATGTAAAGATTGGTTTTTATGTAAGTTGCTATAAAAAATGTTTTAGCAGTTTTTTTGGTTGAGTGTGAAATAATTGATTTAAATGCAGCTTCAAAATCCCATGGATCTATAAAACGAGTTTTGGTCGAAGTATGTAAGGATCTAAACTTTCTACAGACTTGGTATTTGGGTATCTTTTCTTTTCAAAATCTGAAATTTCTTGAACCATGTAGGCAAAGGGAGAACTTGTTGGAAGGCAAGGGTGCGAAAAAATGCAAAGTCATTGCTATGACAGGATGATGGACAAAACAAGAAAAATAGCAAACAACGCACAAAGATAACAAAGACTACACATAAAAAAATAGATTTATATATATATTCCCTTCTTGCTTTCAAAATTACAAAAATAATGAGTACTAGCTCTATATTACATTAACAAAATATGCCAAATAATATAGTTTGGACTGCTATCCAATACCTGGTGCTACTAACACACCCACACTGGAACTAACTGCATTGTTGTAACTACTTGCTATGTCTACATAACATTCTTTGTTGCTGCTATCTACTATTTCCTTGTCTTATGTTGAATATTCGTGTGCTGCTGCAGGGTCTTCACCTTCTCAATGCAAAAATTCAGACTTTAACCTACAGTTACATTCTATTTGTTTGTCTTGTATATGCAAGATCAAAAGTTAGTGCCGCAATTCAAATTCAAAAACACCTACTATAATAAATTTTGGCAGGTCAACAACATACTACCGGTTTACATTGCATTGGTTGTTTTCAACAAACCAATTAGATCTCACAACATACCTATGAGTTTGCCAGACTCAATTCTCGAATACCTGGAAGATAAGTTGCCAAAAAATGAGATGTAGCATTAATTGCTTTATCTCCTGCACTTTGGGCTCTGCAAAACCTAGGAGGGTAGTCCCACAATGTAAATTATATGACTCCTCTAAACAATTAACAAATACATTGCATAGTTAAGTAGATATATTCTATGAAAAGACTAGGAAGATGAAATCCTTCAAGAAAGTGGCATTTCCTTGAAAGCATTACACATCTAAAGCCAATAATATGAACAACACCAACCACAACAAATTAAAGATTGATTGAAATATTATTTAAAATGGTGTTCTCAAGTTAGGTGACCAAAATCATAAGAAATGCTTTTAATGACTGAGGTCAGTGTCATTATCTATGGGCTAGGAATCAAAGAAAATTGAAATGCAAGGTACATTTAATCCTAAACACCTATGATCTAAGTGAAGTTACTTTACAAATCACCAATCCATAATCGAGTTTTAAGACTACTTATCAGATCCAATTATCCTGCACATGAATTTACAGATTGATCTAAGCATTTTAACTAATTGTTTGAACCAGAGCTAAAATCAAAGCATACACCAAAGCAAAAAAATGATGAAAATTAATTTGAAATGATCTTTGATCAAAATTTTCATTAATAACTCATGTACAAATTAAAATTAGAGAGACTACAAACTCCAAAAACTTGTATTATCATTTAGATATGCTCAGGAACCATACATTTGACAAAACTTACTATCTAGACTCAAAGCATTAGACAAGGACTTCTAACATATTCGCTCTATGTTCTTCAATTACACAATTTGATTCTAGAATTCTACAAAAGACCCACACTGATGGCCTTGAATTCCCTTTTATGGAAACAAGGGAGCAAAACAAGCTTTGGGCCAATAGTACACATGTCACATCCTAATTGGACTGCTACAAGAGGATATTGCCTTTACAATTATATTTACATTTTCAATTAGAGGGAATACACATGAGACAAAGACTATTTTCCATTTTCTAAGAAGAACAAACTGGCCTTCCAAAAGGCATATGTTGAAAAGAATATCCTTTAAATTGTTGTAGCACGTCCACTCCATCAGGCAAGATGAAAAAAATTGTAAAGGTAGGAGAAGCAAAAAAAATCCCAGTCAGCATCCACATCATCAGTGATCAGTATTTACTTGTGGTACCTTTAATTAGGAGACACATACTTTATACATTATAACCTCAAAGGCCAGACCTATACAATACTTGACCAAGTATATGTGATCCATTCTGAATTTACTAGTCTAATCCAGCTATAAATATTATTTTCCATTGTTTGTATTCCTCCTCAGATGGCCAATTGAATTCAATAATTTCATCCATTTTATTTCTATAAGGAGAATACTTTGTCATCACTGAATTAACTTCCTTGTCAAAGTCTTTGAGGAAACTAATCACAAAATATAACTTCCCCAAAGTATCTTTAAGCATGCCAATATTAACATCCTCATAGATTAATTATGCTTGAGAAACAACTATGGTGTCCACCTGATTCTTCCACATTGTAGAGGCTTCACTTCATCATGGGCTTGCAAAATGTCGGGTAACAGTGTCAAATCTACTTGATCGTACTTGAATTTTAACTCTTTTACTTTTTGCTCTAATGGAGCAACATACCCATGGAATGGTTGCTCCCTAACATCACTGGAAAACTTGTAAGTCAAGATCAGCATTGGATATCTATCATCTTATTGCTTAGGCCTAGCTTCCATTAACTTCAAATCACTAACCCTAGGAATCCATCTATCTAAGAGTGGAGTTCCCAATTCTCAATCTCTTTGAGACATCTTCATTGCTCTCAACATCAAAGAGTAATTAGCATGGACACTATTCAATTTACCTTGAATTTTCCTATTAAGGTGATTCAGAACAGTATGAACAATCTTGGCATTTTTCTCATACATCATGTCTTGTGTTTTCTCAAGAAATTTCTTGTATACCTCAACCTACTGAAGTAGTTTTCCTTTTGTGGGTTCAGTAGATGGAGCTACATCTAATGTACTCAGCTTTTTTATTGCAATGGGATCCTAACCCATATTGTAAGGCACAATTAGCAATGACTGCTCAGGTGGAAGAGACTGAGGATGAGTCATATGAGGAATGGGAGTTGTATAGCTTGAGCTAGCTGGCCCTTGAGACCTCAACATTTCCACTTGTTGTTTCCAAAATTATTGCTATGTTTCAAGCTCAGCTACTCTCTACTGACTCTTATTGTATTCATCTAGAATATCATGGTATTTGCTTCTAAACATATCCTTGTCATTTGTGAGGTGCTCAACTGTTGCTTAACCTAGTAGCATTTGTAGTCATGTCAGCAGCTTCTAATGTTGGAGTATTTGCAACTCTTTTCATAATCAATCTGCCACTAAAGTCTAATAGCTCTGCAACTTTGGGATTTCTTGAACTAAGAGGCAATGACCATATTTCTAGAGCATCCCATTCTTGGTTGAACATAGATCCTTGAAGTGCCAACCTGTCTTCTTCTTCAGTTTGAAATAAAGGCTTATCAACCCTTCTTATTGTATATAATACCACTGCATCAGCATTATCCCATTAAGGTAATAACAGAACACCACTCTTTTGTACAAGTTCTCTTCCCTCCTTAGGTGTAATATTCTTAAAATGTTTTCTCATTTCTTGCATCATATTGTCTTGGATAACACTCTGAGGAAATTCAAGATGTGAACTTCATTCAACAACAACTCTCTCTACATATTCTTTAGCTTTTTCTCTCCATACAAAATCCCTAAATGTTGGTATTTTGATAAATGGATTATCCTCCATAAAATCTTGTCAAGCCTCCACCCTCATGTCATCAATATTACTCACACCACTCAATTCAGCTTTTCCAAATCTTAGGATACTTTTCCCAAAGCTTGATGCAACTTCTCTTGGAGGAGAAGTCATCCCTTGCTGCATATCTTCAAGGGTTATCACAATATCATCTTCGTCACTATTAGGGTAATCTACTACCGTGCTCTTCTCAACCCTTTGTTTCTTAATTGGTGGCTACTCTGGGGGAGGAGAACTTCTTGGAGGGGAATCAATATCAATTATAATAGGTGAGGATTACCGAGGAGGTAATGAGACTGACCCAGTTGGAGAGGCTAGCCTTGAATCCTCCAACACAATAGGGGTTGGCTCTATCTGCTCCTTAATTTTTTCCTTCTTCCTAGTATACACCTGAATCTCTTTGGGTGGTTGATAGGAAGGCCTTTCCTCCAATTGTTCAGATGGTCCTTCTTCAATTGCCAAAGCTTTTCCCTTATCCTTGATTATTTCTACTCTTCTCAACACATCAATAACACTTTCAAAAATCTCCATTACATACCTTATTTGGTTGAATTCCCTCTGTATGTTAGGCAGAGGGTCATATCTTGGGTTTAGCCTCCTTATCCCTTCTACCATCTTGTTGAAGAAAAGATAAATTGATTTATTTTTCTCTTGCACTTGTAGGTCAAGAATGTTTATGATGACATCCTCAGGATAGTAGAAATTATGAACAAACACACCCAATGATCTTTTTTTTTACTGCATGAATGAATCCCTCAGGGGCATGGCTTCTAGGGCGGGCTATCATCAATTTGTAGGGATTGAGGACCTCCCCAAAGCCTTCCAATTCCCTTTTATCAACACAAAATCTGAAAATATTGTCTACTTAGGGAAGAATGAACCCTTCTTACTTTCTGGAAAGTGACAATCTTGGGATCCAACCAACTGTCTCATGATTTCTATAAATACAATCTTGAGAGATACATCTCTTGGTAGCACAAAAGGGTAAACATTAGTGCCTTACACCGTGAATATAGTTTTATCTGGATATACAATGATGTCTCCCCAATTATGGGTTATATTCAGCTCAAGCCTCCTTTCTATGGGCCTTAGAAAATCATGAATCTCTTTAGGGATCCTTGGCGGATCAAGAACATAAGTCTCTTGAGATTAGATGCAAAAACATTATGGAAGACCAGGTAATCAAACTTTTGATCATCCATATCCAATATTTGGGTCCAACATTGGATTGGTAGCTCAATATAACCATACACCTTCTTCAAAGACATGGCTTCCTCAAAATACTTCTCTTGCTTGTATAAAATGATATGCATCAAATGAGAATACCACCAGAATTTCACCCAATGCTTTCCTCCCTTAAGCTCAGCCAAGTGCTTATGCATATTTTCTACTAGATAAGTGGTAAAATAATAGAAAAATTAAAGGTTGCATACTGAATATTTCCTGCCATGTATGGATATTTAATTGGTATAGTTTCAGGTATGTCAAAACTAATAATTTGATACAAGGAGCATATAGTCTTCTTGAAGTAGTGGGTAAAGTAATTCAAAGGAAACTTAGGTTCCTTCTCATCTTTTCCAATCTTAATCTGCTCCTTATTCTTCCCATATCGAGTTGAAGAACTATGCATTAGCAACATTGTAGTTCAAAACAATACTTTGGTTTTCTCATATTCTTTTCTAAAGTTGTCAAGGTCAATGGGGACCATATCCTCATTCCACTCCTACAGTTTAAAAACTTCTACAATCTCTTCCTTGGTAATCTTGACCACCTTAGCACCATTACATGCCATAATAATTTTGGACACAAGATGATATCTGGCTGCAATATCTTTGACCAAGTCCACATCCACATATACATTTGGGCCTACAAATTTCCCCATATCTAATCTCCAAGTATGAAAAAATGGGATACTCACAATTCTTGTTCCCAAACTAGTTTCTAAACATTTTCCAACCAGTATAAGGCAATTTAGCATCCTTGATCCAAGCTTGCTTGTCTTGTACTCCTTCATAAATTCTAGGGACATAATATATCACTACTCCTTGATTTCTTTTGTTGGTTGACAATGTCATCAAAGAGTAACCCAGCTAAGGTTTCAGAACAAGACTTTTGTGTTTTGGGAGCAATGGATACTCAGGAAGATTTGCAATGGACTAGGGTTCTAATAGAAATGAGCTCAAAACCTAATTCCTTCAATTAGTAGGTTAGGGTGAGATTAGAAGAAGTAGAATTGAACAAATTTGACCGAGGGCAATAGTTTTATACACAATTTTAATGCAATAAAGAAATTAAAGAATGTAGGCTAAATCAATTGGAAGAAAATAATTACCACCTACCCTAATTCAAGATAATTTGAAATAAAGTACAAAGTTTAGTTTCAATTGTACTCATGGCTTTTTGCGTTTACAAGAACCCTAATTTGTTCATGTCTCAACTCAAACAATTTGATCAATCTTCCAGTTGCTCTGCACTTGCTTGTAATCTCTAATAATGTGAGGAAATCAATTTTATGTATTTTATGACCCATTTACAATAACTGAACCTAATGTATTTTTAGTCATTATTCCTTACTTGCATGAAGAAAAATGGCTCTAATTCTTGTGTGTTTGTTTTCAAATAGTATTCAGTGATTTCCTTCTGAGATGGCACGATGAATGACTTAGATTGAGTTAATAGAGTTTGAATTTACTCCCCAATGGTTTTCCAACTCATCAGCCAATGAGAATGTGTTGATTGGAATCCATGTCATTCCTTCTTGTGGGCTCCACTTCTTTTCCCAGCAGATAGAACAACACACGTGTCGCCTAATCATAGACCTTGCACGTCTCTTGATGAGCATTAATTTAACGATGTGAGGTGTGTGATGGCAGCTAAGATTTAACCTTGATGATGCTTGTAGACCATCGATCTCAAAAGTACTTAGTGTCGGGTGTGATGCGAATAGACTAGGTCCCTCCACGACAAGGACACACGTCACACAGTCATGGACCTCGTATACGTTCTAGTTGGCATTATTCAACTCCTATGTGGTGTGTGATGGGAAATCAAGATTTCACCTTTAGATCCAACACATGATATTTCTGCACATGTTGATAAGGTTAGTTGAAAATGGGGCCCTAACTAGGTCGACGGGTTTTGACCCTCAAGGCATATACTTTTCTAAGGCAAGTTTTATAAAAATATTTTGGCCCGACCTTAGGAATTATGTAAGTGATGACATAAAACTTGGGCAATCAACAAACCTAAGTGAAAGGGGTTGGTAAAAGGATGTTTACAATGGACTAAATTATGACTTGATCAATCAACAACTAGGTAGAGTAGGTCAACAAGAAATTAAAATGTTCAAGGCTTCAAATGTAAGGGATTTAAAAGCAAGGTCACAGTGCTAGAACCCTAAACCCCACCCATGGGAATATATGTGATAGGCCATTACCAAGCACAAAATGAGCCCAAAATTTTGAAATCTTAGGAGCTCTATCAGTGGCTCATGCTCGGGGATACATACCCTTAGTGGGTATGGTGAGAAAAAGATCTCTTAGTGAAGTAGGTCCCAACACAGAGGAACTCAAAAAATGTAGGAGCTTGCATGAAAAAGGAAAGTAGACACATCAGAAAGAAAACAAACCAAGCCTATGTACAACATTCACAAAAGTATACAATGTACATGGAAAAACAACCTATTTCATGAGAAATAGGGATTTAGGAAGTGTCAATGTATTGGCAGTTCCAAAAGTTCACTTATTAGGGACTGCAAGAAATAGAAATCTTCCCCATGTGTATCTACAATCAGATATGGCCCAAGCCATAGGGGATGAAACTTCCCATGTTTTCCTCTGTCTTCCAATCTTGCATTCTAGATCAAGACCATACATCCCACTCCAAACTTCCTTTTAATGGCCCTTTTTTCATACAAATGTTTAACTTGGAGTTGGAGCCTCTCATTTCGTTTATGAGCTTCTCTTCTAGTTTCTTCAATTTGAATTAACTCATCCATCCTGGGTGAAGCCACAATAGTCATTTACAATTGAAGTGAGGAAGGAAAACTCACAGAAAATAAATGCATGGAAAAAAAATTGATTTTAGGGGTTCGTACAAACCTACAATATGCTGCATCACGACACAAATATGAGTATCATAATCCTGGAAAAATTTATACATTTTTATCAAATTATTGTGTGGTATTCTAGCCTCAAACCCACACACCAGATTGAAAGGGGATTGTCCAATGACTTTCTTCATAGTGTTCCTATCAGCCCATATTACCAGCTATAATTTTGAGTCCTAGGCCTTCTTGTTCTTCTCAATCACCCGCTTGATAATCTTCATAATGCTTTTATTGATGGACTTAGCTTTCCCTCTCCCTTGGGGATAATATGGGGATGAATAAGATATGCTTATGTCGTGCTAGTTACAAAAATCAATAAATTCCTTAGACCTAAAACACATGGTGTTATTAGAAATAATTCTTTCAAGAACTCCAAACCTACTCAAAATATTGGTCATCAAAAAATCAATGACAACTTTACTAGTTTCCTGCTTAGTAGGAATGGATTCAACCCATTTTGTAATCATTTGTAACCAAAATCTAGGCATGTCCTCCACTGGAATTCTCAAACATTTCTTCAATAAAAGCAATGCCCCATTGTTGAAAGGGAGCTTGTGCTGAAACTGACCTTAATGGTAAGTTTCCTAAAAACTTTAATTTGCTAGTGAACCTCTGACAAGCATCATATTTCTTTACAAATCTGTGTGCATATTTGAACATAGTTGGCCACCAAAACCCTGCTCTCAATATCTTATGGATAGTAGTCTTGGCCATGTAATGACCTCCACAAGCTCCTTTATGCATTTTGATCATAAAATCTTTTGATTGATCCACATCTACACACCTAAGTAGTAGACCTTCAAGGCTTCTCCACCATAGTTCACCATCAATAATAACATACTTGATTTCTTGCAACTTCAAAGTTCTTTTCTCATTGTGAGGCATACCTTTAGGGAATTGCATGGTTTGTAGATATTCAAAAATTATTTTGTACCATCCACAAGTCTGCATATCACATATGGGTGTAACATTCTCATGTTCAACTTGATTAATTTGATTGGCTTCTAAGTTGGTCTCAGCCATCAACTTTCCCAAACCTTGACCCCTCACCAATTTTGTAATTTGGAGATCTATGTTAAAATCTTGGATCCTATTGATCCATCTACACCTCCGACCTATGGTCTCTTGTTGAGTGAAAATGTCTTTAATTGCTGCACTTGGAACATAAGCTACAATAGTTGCTCTAGTCAAATACAGTCTAAAATTATTTACAGCCTTTACCAAGGTGTAAGCTTTCTTTTTTGTGGTGTCATATTTAACCTCAGCATCCTCCAAGGACTTGCTAAAGAAAGCAATAGGCTGCTCAATGCCTTCATCATTCTTTTGTAGTAATACCCCTGCCACTGTATGCAATGAGGCAAAGGTGAATAGCTGGAAGGGCTTTGTATAATCTGGAAACTTGAGGACAAGGGCCTTCTTAATGGCATCCTTTATGGATTGAAAAGCCTTACTAGGTTCTTCTTTCCATACCACTATTTCTCCTTTCTTCAACATTTTGGAAATGGGCCTAACAATTTCAACAAAGTTAGTAACAAATCTTCTCACAAAGTTAATTTTCCCAAATAAAGATTGAATCCCCTTCACATTCCTAGGTTGTGTGATCTTATCTATGGCTACTGCACATTCAAGATAATCCTAATCCCATCTTTTGAAACAATACACCCCAACAGCTTACCTTCTTTGACTTCAAAATCACATTTATTGGGATTCAAAGAGATCTCATATTCCAAAGCTGTAATGAAGATTTTCCCTAAATGAGAACAATGATCTTCCTCCTTTTTTCTATGATTAGTCAAATCATCTTGATATATAGCAAGGAAAAGATCAATAAAATCTACAAAAGCCACATCCATGGCTCTTTAGAATGTAGCACCAACATTAATCAAGCCAAATGGCATTCTTACATATACATAGGTCCCCCCATGGTGTAGTGAAGGCAGTTTTGTATTGTTCGGACTCTCTCACCATGACTTGATTATATCCTAAGAATCCATCCATCATTGAAAGTAGCTCACACCTAGTGACTTTCTGTAACATGGCCTCCATATTAGGTAGGGAATAGTTATCCTTTAAAGATGGCACATTAAGATTTTTGAAATCTGTACATAGCCTGATATCACTATTCCTTTTTATGATAGGAACTAAATTTGAAACCCATGATGAATTTCTAATGGGTTTGATGATACGAGCATCTCTCAACTTTGTAAGCTCCTCTTGTATCTTCAGTTGCAAGGTAGCGTTAATTGTCCTCTGCATTTGTATGAAAGGCTTTGCATCAAGTTTCAAAGGAATTTCATGTTGGAAAAGGTCCTCCTTGTAAGCCTTTAGGTCATCATATGACCATGCAAACACATGCTGATATTTCCTCAACAAGGCAATTAACATACTTCTGACATGGGGTTTCATCTTTTTACCTATATATACCTTTTTAGGAGAATTTAATGTCCTTAAATTTATCTTCTCTAAATCTTCCTTATGGGAAGATGGTTGCTTAACATTTGATTTGTTAGGGCCATCAAAGACCCTCTCTAGTGCAACTTGTCCTTTGGGAATCTTATTTGTCTTTAACTGAATTATCTCATTCCCAAATAACATCTTTTTCCCATCAAATTTAACCACATATGAGCCAAATTCAATCTCTTGGCTTTCATATTAGTCAATGCAGTGCAAGAATTTCAAAATGTCATTGTCATCGTCAAACACTTGCCAATTACAAATGTTGTTAGGTACTACAGGGCGAGTCTGTACTTCTATTCGTGAGACATCATCAAAGGTAGCATCATCTAATCTGACAACAATATTATCTAATAAGTCTACCCTAACATTTTTTCCCCTTTCTATCCAATCTATGCCAAAGGCATCAAAGGCCTCAATAGTATCCCAAATTTCATTCCTATATTCTCTAATCCTTTTGTCTTTAGTAACAAATCTAGACCCTAACTTGGGAAACTACCAACTTATAATCCCCTAGCACTTTTAACAACTTAATGCCATTTTTGGAATCTAATCTCAACCCAAGTAATAAATCCTTATACTCAGCAGCATTATTTGTACATGCTAATTGCAACAAGGAGTACTTAAAGGTTTTACCTTGTGGAGAGATGAGAATAACCCCTACACCCAAGCCCTCCTTTGAATAGGCTCCATCAAAGTACATAGTCCAGAGAGCATCTGCTTGAGGTGTCTCTAGGACCTCCTTATCAATCGGTGTAGGCTTGACTTCTTCTTCTTCTTGCTTCAACTCTTCCACTCAGAAAGTGTCTAAACCTGTTTCTACGAAGTTAATTATTGTTGTCTCTTCAGGCTCCTCAACATATTCAATCATGTGGGAGACCCTTGGTTCTCTTTCAATCATAACATATTTTTGATCAATTGAAAAAGTTGCAAATGATAGGTCGCACTAAATACTACCGCCCATGGAAGCACTCCATTGTCTTGAAAATAACATCCCATAAGTTGGTGGAATGTCCACCACTATGATACTCATAAATAACTCCTTCTCAGGGAAGGCTACCACTTTATATGGAACCTTATTAATTACCCCTATAATAGGAACTTCCCTTGAGTCCATAGCATAGCACTTCACATATGTGTTGTCAACCTGTAAGCCCATTTCTTTGATGATTTTTACTATCGTTACACTATTTGAGGCTCCTTAGTCTATCATGAAATTTTTTAGCAATTTACCATCAATGATCAAGCTTAGAAAAATGGATTGACCTGGCTTGGATTGGTAGTGATGGTGGTTCACAAATATACTTCAGGATTTTCATTGATCACAATGTTGACCTCAACATTCTTCTCTTCACTACTACTTGATTCAGGTTAATCAACCATTTCATCCTTCCCACTAGTGATAATACTATTGATAAGAGCAATAGTATTATTCTTGTGTTCATCTATTCTCATAATTTCTAGGAATGGGACTGTGACTTTAACTTATGATAATACCTAAAACATATCTACTAGAGAATAATTTGGTAACTTAGGGATTATGAATTCTTGAGGAATTACCTTCTCACCTTGTCCTTGAACTTTCTCAGCACTAGGCTTCACATATTTGGCCTTTTTAGATTGATGAGTAGCTTGATGTAGAACAAAGGAGACCACAAACCTTGAACTCATAACTTGATGCAAAAGGGCTCTTAGTACACTAGTTTGCTACTTTAGTGCACAAGGCACCCAAATGGCTCAACCACACTAATATTTTTTTAGACCTTCTCCAAGACCCCAAGAGGCATCTAAAAATATTATATTTCCCAATATAACAAGGATAACACACCTTCAAAACCCCAAGAACTTCTGAATGCAAGTTCACCCTCTAAAACCACTATTTCCTAGTAGGACTCCAAGACCAATTTTTAGACCTTTTCATACAATAAACCAAACAAACTCACAAATTATTTACACTTCTAGGGACCCAATAACCTATTACAAAACATACCACAAACCCACAATAGGGTGCTTTAGAGCACAAGACTCAATCTAACTTTTTAGGCTAAAATGGGCTCCAATTAGCCCTCTTTTGCAATGGAACCCTCTATTAAACTTGCAATAAATTTATCAAACCTCAAAAAAGTCTTAACACAACCTTCAAAACTAAGTATTTTCCAACTTTTAGGGCCTCACACTCTCACTTAGACGCATTTCCCTTAAACCCTCATTTTTCACCATTTCACCTAGGGCTTATTGATTTTCCCATGTCCATAACACTTAGTGACCTAAAAAAACTTGAATCCTTCATGTTTCTACCTGAAAATTCTCAAAACATCATTATACTAGACTGACCTCAAGTTCTACACACACTTCCTTTGTAAACCACCTCATTTTCACACTTTTCCAACCCTTTCTAATGGGGTTTTAAACCTCTTTCTCACACCTGGCCTTCCTCAACCTCTCATACTCTCCAAACACAATAAAATACACCTAACCACTTAGGAACAAACAATTTCCATCCTATTCTCTTTGTAAATCTTAAAAAACATACCCTAGCTATGCTTAAAAGGCACAAAATTTGTCTTTATGCAAGGGCAACGAGGATTTCTCCCTTCACAACTCTTTAAATCTAAAACCAATCTACCTAGTACTATTCCTAGATTAACAAGGCCCATTAAACCTAGGTATAGAATTCATAGAAGGGTGGAATGGCCTCTATGGCTCATTTTGGCTCTCAAACCCCTATACCCTATTAAATAAACAGTCCACAAGAATCAACCTCCTTTTCACTCAAATCACAACATTACTCTTCAAGAAAGGATTCAAAATAGAGAGAAAACCATAGTAAATAGAATTTTCAATCATTAATGAACACAACCCTACTATACGGACCCGTACACAGGCTGAAAAGAGAGGAAAACAGAAAAATTTACTAAAAATAGAGCTTTTGATTGATTTCTTCCTTGAAGAGGCTTTAAATACATTTTTTAACCAAAAAAAAAACTAGGAAATGCTTGTAACTAATCATTCAACCATCTAGACCCTTATAATGCTTAATTTCACACTAATTTGACAATTTTTGACAAATATTACATCATTATGCAACTTTTGCATTCTTTTGCACTAACTATCATTAAAGACCCCTAATTACATGAATAATGGGCTCAAAGTCCTTATTTGACATTAAATGACTCAAAGTACCCCTAATATTTAAATTCCCTCCTTCAAATGTTGGATTTTGAAACTGTGTGTATTGGGTGCTTCTGCACCATAGCTTCACCATCAATTTTTTCTTTAGTACCCTTTTGGTCCCAAATTCTCATCTCTTTACCCTCCTTGGGATTTGCCTCTTCTTTCTTGTTCTCTATCTTTGTTCCTTTGTTTTTTGCAATGTTTTCTTTAACAAACAAGCTCCTTGGGCTACCCTGATTGCCACCCATAGTTATATTCCTTAAATGATACTGATTTCCTACCTTATTAGCCAATGCAATTATGTACCATTCAATTTCATGGTTTGAGAGCCTCCACAAAGAAACATTAAATCTAACTCAAGAGTGTAGACCGTGCAGTCATTCTCTCCTTCTTCATCTAAGAATACTTGTTGATGATAAGAACTCACCTCCTACCTTTGAAGATCCACATCACTTCTATTAGGTTCATCATTTGAGGAGTATTCTTCACAACCAAGATCTAATTTGTTCACGAGAAGCATCATAAGCTCCTTGATCCTTTGGTGATTCCTCCACTGATCTAGCAACAACACATTGTTGTGTAGAGTGAGGCATTTGACACACTCCACACCAAGGCAAGTCTTCAGTAACATTTGTGGAATGTTTCAGTAAGGGATTAGGTGTACTTTAGATAGTCTTCTGATTATTGTTAACTAGCTTTCCATTATGCCAGTTTGTATGATAGGGATCTATTCCTACAATCTAAGTGGCCTTTCATTTCTTTGGAATTGTGGTTTATCATTCTTGGCCACCTTTTGCAATAGACTAAGAACCTGATCTAATTATTCATCAAGGGTTGTAGCTTTGACTGTCTTTTCATTCTAAGTCTTTGGGTTCTTCAAAGGTTTTGGGTCATCCCTTCTTCCCACTTTACCTGATGCTTGTCTATTATTCTCCATATTAACTATCATTTTGTAAGCTTCTCTCAAGTACTATGAGTTGTATGCATTGTAATATACAACTAGACATTCCTTTTCATTAGGTCTTAAGTAAGCAAGGACTTTATACATTGCCTTCTGAAACCTTGCATTGAACTCAGTTGCCAGTTCATTATGCTCCTTTGTAATGTTGTTGAAATCATTCAACCTAAATCGAGGATTAGTTTGGTCTCAATATTGTTCCCTGAAGATTCAATAGAAAGAATTCTTGGATTCAATGCTTGCATCAGAAAAGCTCCTATACCAGTCCCTGGCATCCTCTGTTAAAGATTGCATAAAATATTTCATACCCACATTGTCATCCCATAATTCAAAATACTCCACAAAAATTTGGAAAGCCTTTAGATGGTCCTCACCACTAAGAGCATTATTGCCAACAAACTTGGGTAAATGATTACTTGCATTATCTCAGATTGGATTTGGATATCCAGGAATATTCTCAAAACATAATTGTCTGTACCTATCAGTGTGCAAAAATCTCCTCCAACCAAGTCCTTCTTCCTCATCTTGGCTGTCATGATCCCTTCTTCTATCACTATTGTTTCTAGACCTTCTATGTTGGGAATCATGTTGATCATTGAAATGAACTATTCTAGCCTTATCTTTAGGCTATGAGGATGAGCTAGAAGGGTTTCCACTAGATGGTGTTTTGTCATTTGTATGAGGACTTGAGGATGATGTGTGGGCTCAAGGGGACTTTGGGTCTCAAAGACAAAACCTTTTATAGTGGAGTCCAGAAAACCAAGTTTCCTTTTAATCTTAGTAATTACAACCATTCTTTCCATCTCTTTCATTCTTTTCCCCAACTCTTCATTTTCCTTCATCATCCTTTTGACAAATGAGACAGACTCATCTTGCAGTGTATCCTTCTTAGAAGAACCTCCTTCATTTATTTTTACTCCCCCCATGGGTCTCTTTCCTTTATCAGCCTTAGGGGGATCATGATTTGTATTTTTGGGAGGAGGGTCAACTAGGATAGAAGTCTTGTCAGTAGTGTTGGTTTGTGGATTTGTAGTAGCATTATCAATAGATGGAACTATAGGGATCTTTGCAACAATCTCTTCCACAATGGGACCAGTTGTTTGGAAATCTTTAGCTACTAATGTAGACACATAAAATGTACTGATTGGCATTACACGCTTGATCTCGACTACTAACACCATTTCATCCTTAATCATCCTTCAGTCTAACCATTTAATCGAATACCCTTATTTGATTACACTCATCAATTTTCCTCTCTTAATTAAATAAATCATTTATCTAATTAAGTCATTCTCTCTCATTAATTAAATCAATAAATGTTGATCTAATTAACCCTAGCTCTTTATTTAATTAAATAAATCAATTTTATTTAATTAATCTCTAAAGTCATCTCATTAAATTAAATAAATTAAAACATTATTTAATTTAATCTAACCATCATCCCCTTTAGCTAAATAAATCAAAATATTCATTTAACTATCTTTAAAACCACATTCCTCTCATCTTTGATTTAAATCAACTCATAAATCTAAGTCAAATTTGTCACATCATCTAATCCCTCATTAACTTAATTAACGCTTGATTAATTTAATCCTAATCCATGTCCCATCCTCTAGCTTTTGTGAATACATCCCCTCCTATTCATAGCGAAATCCTTGAGATTACCCTACACGCTAAGTGAGCAACATCTGTTTCAACCCCTGCTAACTCTTTGTTTGCCCTATCAAGGGCCCCTCTTGAAAGAGCTAAGACATCCATGCTAACCCTGACTTCCAGCACATCAACTTTTGAGCAAACCTCATTCCGCCAAACCGTGTCTCTATTCACCCCTACTAGAAAATATCCTATTTTTGTCTCAGCTAGGTGTGCCACCCTTTTCCATGATAACACTCCCTTTCACCTCTTTGCATGCTCATACATCTGAGGTTTCCCCTTTCATTACCCTTTTTGGTTTCCCTCCCGGTGCCCCTATCGCAACACTGAATGTTGATGTCCCTCAAACCCTCTAGGATCATCTTAATGCAACCAAGCTAGCTCGATGAAATGCTAAGCAAAGACGACTACTAAACAATGTTGAGTTGTCGACTACCAACAAAATCTTGAGGCTTGTTATAATGAGGAGAAAAATTCTCTCTTGATTAGCACCATGATGCCACTCATGGCTAAGCTCGAGGTGCAGATGTAGATGGAGGATTAGGATATCTGGACGATGGGCCTAGATCTAAATGAAACTCATCCATGCGAAAAAGTGGTCTTAGCTAAGACCACCCAATAGGTGGTATATGCAGACTATGAAAGGTTGGGCCAAAAATTAAAAAAGAATGAGACAAAGTTGGTTAATGTAAGGGAAATAGTGGGCATGCTACAGGTTGAAATCAAGGCCAAGGATGTTGAGTTGGCCCGCATAATGCAGATTCAAGGTAAGCAAGGGGAAACCTCAAGATTGCTTGAAGAAGCACAGAGCCAACAAGTTTGGATACATGCCAAAATTGAGAGATAAACAGCTGACCTTGCCACCCAAAATCATATCAACATGGAGTACATAAGTACTCATGAAAACTTACAAAAAGAGCTAGAGAATGTCCAATCTCAGGTTTCTGATAGTGTTGAGAAGGAATAGGCGGAGGTGGAAAGATTGAAGCTAGAAAAATAAGAGATTGTGTCTGCGTTGTAGACCCATGACCTAGAGATGTGAAGAATAAGCTCTAAGCTAGAAAATGCTCTCAAAGAAAAGGATCGAATAGAAGAGAATGCAAGAACCAAAGAGACTCAACTCAATCAGGAGTTTCCTATAGCTCAAAAGACTGGGTCTCTCCCACTACTAAAAAGATTGGTATCTTCAAATTGGGAGTGGATTGTAGCTGCAACTCTTGTTCTTAGGCCCGTTTTGCAATTCTTGAGGGATGTTTGAGAAATAAATGGAAAAAATGGCTCAATAGTCAATCACATTTTGTAGGCATGTGACTATCGAGTGGCGGAATCACAAAGTTTCATTTCCAGAATTTTTATAGCTTCCGAGAGGTTCTAAAAGATGCTGGAGTTACTAACCAAAGAGCTGCTTCCATCAAGGCCAGTGAGATTATCAACTCTCAAAATGTTGCCAAAAAGTGCAAGAATTTCTAGATGGTGTTGGCAATGAGAGTTGTAGAGATTAAAAAGGATTTCAATGTTTTGATCAATTACGGGCTACCTCCCCTTTTCTCCCTAGAAAAAGATATCAAATAGTAGAACAAATTACATAAGCTATCAAACAAAAGGATCGGACTTCTGTAGAACTCCCAAGTTCAAGCACGGTGCATGTAGCTGATGAAATTGAGCATGATATTTTTTGCCTTTCTCGTATTTATCATTACCTTGGAGTAGTTACTGCAAGGTGGGGGGTCATGTCTTTCAAAGAAGTTTTCAATCTTGATCAAGCATATAGGCTCATCCACAATATGCCTTTACCAATTGAAGTAAAATGGTAGGCGCAACACTCCTTCCTTAAACTTTAGGAGTTTCCAGAGAGTTGGTTTCATACCTCTACTAGTGAAGGCCCCTGTGAGTTGCTAGAACTATGAAACATTTTTCTTTTCCTTAGTCTTTCAATCTTTGGCTTCCTTTTTTTTTGGCTGTGGAAGTGTTTGGGTCAAGAAAGGGGCTGGTAAGAAAGACAGGCAATGTGCTACATGGTGGCTACATGGCTTTCTTTTTATTGTTTTTTTCTTTCGAAGGAGGGCCCAGGACGCGTCAGAATGGCAAAAATTTTCTCCAAAGACATCTTTCTGAAAAAATAAGATCTTCGACCACGTGGTCCGTGTCATCTCTCTACTATAGGAGGATTGTGCCTCTTATGAGATGATATCTCTTGGAGATTGTCGGAGCTTTATGACCTTTCTCTTCTTGGTTCTTGGAATGGAAGCTTTGATTTGGTGCCTCAAGGTGATGTGATTGGTCAACTGAATCCTTTTGCCAAGCTGTTGTTTTTAGGATTTGATCATTTATGGGCCTCCATCTTTGTTAAATATCTAAAAGGACATTAATGCAGTAGCTAAGAATTAATGAGAAAATATCTTTTGTGTCCTAACCATGGATCTAGGATTAGATTGCAAACTATCAAGTATTAGCATCTGGAAATAATTACTGTTGTACTAAGGTGGTGTTTCCTTCTTTTGGCAGCTATAAGAGGAGATCGATGACATAATGAAGGGTTGGATTCCAAGTGACAGTTTCTTTGTTAAGAAAATTTTCTTTAGTTTTCTTAGGCTTTTTAGAATTATTTTCAAAAGCAAGTTGCAGAACTACTTTAATTTGGCATGTTATATCTATTAAGGTTTAAACTATTTTTGGATTGGCATTTGACCTTTGTTTCAAAGTTAATTTGATATTTAAAAGCACTAACTATTGAGGATAAATTGTTGAGATTGTGCATGTATAGCCTTTTCAAGTTTTATTTCATTATATTATTGTTTGGAATGAAACACTGGGTATGTGTAGGATCATCATGGAAAAAATAGGCCATTAAGTGGCAAAAAAATTAGAAAAATCAGAGTTAGGCATCTTGATGTAAACATTTGAATAATTTATCTATATTATTTCAAAAATATGTAAGAATGGAATCTATAGCAAATTGAATGTAGTTTCTAAACTACTAGGTTTATTTAAAAAATAATAAAATCTATTTGGTAAAATTTTGAAATTTCAATGCAGTAGTACTTAAATTTCAGGGAAAAAATAAGATGTAGGTGTCTGTCTGACCACCCTAACCATAATAAAATGATAATTATTTTTTATAATATTTTAGATATAAGTAGAGGACTCATGTCTCGATGTGATGCATATTTTTGTAATTTTTTCCCAAGTAAATAATTAATTATGAATTTTTTATTACAAATTTTAAAAATATAAAACTCGTATGTTTGACCACCTTAACCGTCAAAACTTCATGAAATTCAATTTTTATTTTTTAATCCTATATTATGCAAAGCATAGAATGTGATAATTTTGGATTTAAAAATGTGATACCGTTTGGAAGCTAAAGATGTTTTTCAATCAACCTATCAATCAGGACTTTAATCATAATTCAAAAAGAAAATGAATAATAATTATTTATTAAATTCAAATTAAAGCATAATTTATATTGGTGGAAAGCTAAGAATCTCCTTTAAAAACCCTTTTTGTTTCATCAATTTTGGGTAAAAAACAAAGTCATCAGCCGCATACCCTACACTTACCCATCATATCGCCACTTTTTGGCCCATCATGATCTTGCACATACCCCACTATGTCTTGCAAGCTATATATAGGTAGTTTACATAGAAAATTTCTATGCTTAATGCTCATATGGTAGAGTAGTGACTTAAGAAAATTGGACTATGTCATTGGACTTCTCTATTTTTCTAAAAGTTGTTATTTTGTTTTGCTCTGTTGTATTAGGAGGAAGAGTTTATGTGATTTATGAAATATTGTTTTGTGACCCATAATAAATATTTATGTTTCATCAGACCTTAAAGAATACTTCCTGCGGAAAGATTTGAAAATCTGCAATGTGCTTAAAGTTAGCATTTGCTATTCGTTCTCTTTCTGGAACAATGAGGAGTTGTGGTGTTTTGTTTCTATTTATATCAATCATATGAATGATTTGGGTTTGAAATGTTGTAAAAGCTTTGGCACATTGCATTTTTATGTTTTATGTTTATATTTCCTTCTCCCCTTATCTCAAAACCCCAAAGAAGAGTCAACTTTCTATAAAAAACCCAGAGGTATTCAGTGAGACACAATTTGTCCCTCACTCGTTGAATTTCCCATAAGACTGTCAAAAAGGCACAAGCTTTGATGATCAACAGTACCAACCTACTAGAGGCACCAATCCCCACTTGCCAAGCATCAACTTAGCAAAAATAATAACTTCAAGAATAATGTTCCACCTTCAATGTTGCTTCTTCAATCCAGATAATGGATAATTCTGCTCAAATATATTTAATTCAAATATGATCCAAATCATGCACTATCTTCTCTCATGAATAAAATCTTCTCATATTCTTTTCTTGCAATCACACATGAATCTTCCCTTTTACTTTTCATAGACCTACTTTTTTTCTCTTCATAAATCTTCCCTTTTTCTCTTTATAATTTTTCCTTTTTATTCTCTCCAATATGCTTCAGTTTATGCTCTTTATTAAGTGTTTCTTCATTGATTTCTTCCTTTTTAAGTCTAGTAAAATATGATCATAAAGTACTCTTCTATATCTACATGAACTCTCCTTTATATGTCCATTATATATCCCACTATGATCTTATTTTCCATATGAAGATTTGGAGGTGTAGATTTGATATATATTTTAATCCAACACAACTCTTCAAACAATCACATATCCTTTCACACAATCCTCTCTTCAGAAATCTTATATGTAAATTCACTTTAAATCTGCAATATCTTTCTTAACATTCAACTCTCAATTTTTATATCCATTTTTCATAGATATATTTGCATTTGACCTTCATTTATGGTACCATATCTTCATCAATATGAATCTCAAATGGACTTCATATTTCTACCCTTTAACACTCTCTCAATCTGCTCTTATTCATATAATATTCATTACACACATAACCCACACAACTCACTCCCATTCAAATCTGATTTTGAATCTATATTTGTGTCTCTCTCTCTCTCTCTCTCTCTCTCTCTCTCTCTCTCTCTCTCTATATATATATATATATATATATATATATATATATATATTTCTCTTGAAAGCATTGTGCAACCCTTCATTCTAGTAGCATGTCTCTTTGAAAACTGATTGTACTGTTTCAAAATAGATTGTACAACTTCATAAATTAATTTTTAAAACATTTAAATCAGAAGTTTCCATTTTAGAATGGATTTCTCTTCTTAATGGATACATCATACTTCTTCAAAATTTAAAATAAATCACTTCACAAAACTAAATCGCACCATATCTATTTTGTCTTATTAGATTAGTCTTTTGTGTCTTTTATTAAGTCATTCGTACCACTTTAAAGAGTCATAGAATTTTGTTCTACCTTTTTCTTTGTTTCATTTAATATTCAATTTGCCTCTTAATGAATTTTCACCCTTTTGTTTTGTAAATACTAATTATTTCTTTTTAAATTTTTCTTTATTCATCTTTTGTCTTTTCTGGTTTTTTTCCTATTTGCTATTTGTCTTATGTGTTTCCTTCTAATCGTGGCCTTCTCTTTTCTTTTGTAGATCACTTTATTTGTTTCAGTTTTAGTTAACTTTTTTCTTATCTATTGTAAAAACATTTTAATGGTTCTCTTTTAAATTTGTAAAGGTTATCATGTTGTTGCTTTATATTTTCCTTTTTATCCATAACATTTTCTCCAAAAGACACTTTATTGAATGTTCATAAGTGACACCTTCTTGGTCATGACTATCTTCTTCATCTTATTGGCAACATGTGTATGTATCTTGACATCAATGACAACTTCCAATAATCTATTCTAAGCTCCTTTGACATCAATGACAATATTTCCAACAATCTCCCCCTTTGTCATTGATAGCAACACAAAATAACTCTTTCCTTTTTCATTTCTCCCCCTTACTATTCATTTGTTCTTATACTCACATCCAATGTAATAAGCATATATTACTCCCCTATCAAGGATTATTTCATGCTTCCCCTTGCTCTAATGCTTCTCTTTCTTGGGTGACTTGATTCTTTGTATTTGGATTTTGTTGGGAACAATCATTCTCTATGGTCTTTTAAAAAAATTGTTTTCTCTTTTCATCTTCCTCAAGTTAGGAACTCATTGATCTCATCACTATCTCATGCATGTTCAACTCTTTCCAAGGGTTTTATATCTACCCTTATATTTGGGCCTCTACTATTTTACCCATTTTTATTACAACCCTTTTCTTTGGCCCCACCTCAAACATGTAGTGTATCCTTGGATCCCTTATCCATGAATTTTATATTATTTATTTTTTACTAAATATAGTGAAAATATAATTCATCTTAGGTTTTGTAATACAACCACTAATTGCAATAATATATAGTTTGAGAAAAGAGAAAAAAAAAAACATTTATCCTCTTCATTAAGAAATTAGCATTAGTATATCCTAGTTAACTCAATCAAGCAATATTCTTCCTTTACTTTTAATTATTAGTTCATTATATTCAAGTAACAATAAATCTTTGGTGCATATCACAAAGTTCTTCCATTTTGATTATCATCTCTAGTTAGGTTGATTGAGTCTTGATGGTGTCAAATAAGGCCATGTTGGGCCATATTGTAATGTTTTTTTTAGGTTTATGATTCAATGTGGGGTCATATTGTAAACATTGCTAGAATTGAAAATGTTGTCATACCAAAATAGTGTAAGGTGCAAAAATTTGAAAATTAGAGGGAAGGCCAACGGTCAAGTTGGTTGGAAAGGTAGTTGACAAGTTTGAGTCGATTGGTTTTGAGGGATAAGTCTTTAAAAAGGTTGTTGGAACTCATTGAGAGGTTGTTGATGAAGATTGATTGAGTAAATACATTGAAAGGCTCTCAAAATTTTGTAATTTCTAGAAAAATCTCAGTTTAGTGGGACTGTATGGCTCTGTACAGGCCTCTTTTTGTTTGATTTTATTTGGGATTGTTGTATACATGTTCTAACTTTATACTATAATTGGTTTGGAGGTTTGATATTGCATATTAAGGGAGATTAAACACTTATTTTGAAAGAGCCTGGTTAAGGGTATGTTTAAGGGTTTGAGAGCTAGAATGCACTAGTAGGCCATTCCACCTAATGCACATGTTGTCACTCAATGGAATGGGATTGATTAGACTAGGATTAGGTGTAGGAGTAAACATTTAAGTTAGGAAAATTTAATTGGTGGAGCTTCCCACACTGCCCTTGTGGAAATTGCATGTGTTTAGGCCTAAAAGGCATGGTTTGAAGTAGCAGATTGAAGAATTTGAATTGAAGAAGGCTAGGTTAAGATGGTTTTGGTGAGATTGGGTGTATTTTGATGTTTTGGAAGGTTTGAAAGGGTAGGAGAGGTCAATTGTATGCTTGGGCATGAAGCCCTAATTGAGAAAAGAGCATTTTTGAGTGGAAAAGTGAGGTTCTAAGTTGGGAAAGTGAGTAAAGTTTGGGGGAAGCATATTATGAAAGTGAATTAAGCTTGTGCAGGTTAAAAAAAGAGTGTTTGAGGTGGAGATAATATTGCATGTGGTTTGGAGATGGGTTTTCCAATAAACCCTTGCTTATTTGGTGGAAAATGAGGGTTTCATGAAAGAGGGTCATAGAAAGAAATTTTTGACTCAAAGGTTGGAGAATATGAGGTTTTGGAGGTAGTTTGAGGACTGTCAAGTGGAATTTTGAGTTGGAAAAAAAATTGAAGGAGTGTTCCTTTGTAAAAATGGGCTAATTGGAGCCCTTTTCGGTGTTGAAACTCAATTTAAGTGGAGTTGGTATGAAGAGACCTATAGTGATTTCATGACATGCTTGGGTGGGGCATAATGGGTGCTCAAAATGGTGTATAGTTTGTTGATTTTTTATAATGATTGAGAGATAAGACCTAAAAGCAAGGTTTGGACACCTACCAGGCAAGTAGGGTATCTGTGAAGGAGTTAACCCTTGAGAGGGTTTTGAAGTTTTCAAAAGTGGTTGAAATGATTCAAAATGTGTTGATTAGGTTAATGACCTCCCTGGCATTGCATTAGTTGGTATTAGAGCATAGAACTAATCTGAGGAAGGAAGAGTTATATTGGAGAAAGGACAAGATGAATGCACTGGTTAGAAAATTGAATGAAAAGAAGGAGATGATGCAAAGAAAAAACTTTTCAATACCACCTGCATGTGTAATGGAAAATTATGTACTATAATGGTATATTTTGGTAGTTTAGATAACATGGTATCACAAGAAATTTTTGATAAATTGCATTTGGAAAGGATACAGGTCATGAGACACCCTATTATGTTTCTTGGTTGAATGGTGAACATTCTCTATTGGTCAAGGAATAATCTTGGGTTGAGTTCAGTATAGGTGGTAATAAAGATAGAATCTTATGTGATGTGGTACCTATGAGTATATTTCATTTGTTATTAGGGAGACCATGGGAATTTGAAATATTTGCTTTGTATAATGGAAGGCATAATAGTTATCAGATTATGAAGGATGGAGTTTCTTTTACTTTGATTCCATTGGTGGAAAAGAATCAGGGATAGAGAAAGAAGGAAAGGTTCGATTATGCAAGGAAAAAAAGAGTTCATAATTTCTGATGAAGACAAAAATAGTGAAGGTGAAACCACTAACAAAAAAGAAAGTGTTGAGACAACAAGAATAGACAAGGATACAAAGTTGAAGAGTAAAGAGGATGATGATTTGGTGATGAAGATTGAGATGGAGAAGATCAAGGGTGAAATGACCTTGAAGATTCAAGACAAGTTTGAAAGACATGATAAAGTCAAGAGAGGGACTAGATTTTGTCAAACAAAGTCAAAAGAGGTTGTGGGATAGTCAAATGCTCTCAAAACAGTGATGTGTAAGTCTGATATAGAGGTTTGTGAGAAAATGATTCTTGGGGAAGAGACCCTGATAAGAGGAAGAGATAAGATGAATGCAAGTGATTTGCCTAAGCAAAGGAACTATTTGCCTAGTAAGGTCACTGGGGGAGAAGTATATTGTCCACTGATCAGACAAGAAGATGGAAGGCAACAGATGTTTGATGGTAAAAAGGATGGTAGACCTAATAGCAAAGAGGTCTTAGAGGCAAAGAGAATGAAGAAAGAGGAAATGGATAAGGACAAAGAGAGTGAATGGACTATGGAAATCCAATATGGGCTTGTGAAGAGTGAAAAGATCATGGTGAGTGTAGTGTTGTGTCCCTTGAAGGTAAATGAGGACAATGGGTAGTTAAGAATTGCTAAGACAAAGGTATATGAGTCTTAAAATATAGTGATGATAGAGGCAGAAAGTTTGATGCAAGTTATGAGAGTGAAATATGCAAATCTGAGCCAAGGTAAATGGCAAGTGAAAGAGGTTGAAGGGAAGCAAAGTGAGAACATGGAGGATAAGGTACTTTATCCATTGATGGGACAAGAGGTTTGTGGGTAGTCATAGTCTGCCAATACAGTAATTAGAGAACTTGAGAATATAGTGATGGTAAAAGTAGAGAGTCTAGTGCAAGAAAAGAAGAGAGTGAGCCAAAAAGAATGGAAAAGGTTAGTGAAAGGAATTGTAAAGGTTGAGAAAAGGATGAAGGTTGCAGTCACCCCAAGTGGTGAAGATGTGAAAAAAAAGAGTTTGAATGGGATCTCAGTGATGGAAAAGACTAAGGATGTGATAGGCCAAAAGAAGGCCAGAGAAAGAGTTTTTTTGAATTCTCCAAATGAAGTAGAGCAAAGAGAGAGTGTTGTGCTAAGGGAAAAGAGTTTTCCTTGGATGAAAATAGTGGTTGGTACGTAGTCATATGCTTCCATGATAGAGATTGTTAAACCTGATTGCATAAGGGTTCATAAAATGAAGCTCTACCTAAAGATGGTTGTGAAGAGAAAGGTTAAGAGGCAGAGAGTGAAGGAAGTCCTTTATTACTTTCTTGTTTTGATAATTATTTTGATGGGATTCAAACCAAGGGTCAAGATGAAAGAGGAAAGACAAAGTGTGGAATATTTTTCAATGAATGAAGTTGAAGAACAAAGTGGAAGCAGATAGATGAATCAGTTGATGAAAAATCAGAGCATGAAGATGTAGATCCAAAATGACAAGGCAAGAAGAGGACTACTTTGCATGGAAAATTCCAAGCCAAAGGTGAAAATGAAGATAAAATGGGGTAGAGTATGGAAGAATACAAGGAGGAACATCAAATCAAGGTATTTTTGTAGGTTAAAGTGTTGAAGACTTCCAAGGGACTTGGAAAGATTTCATGGTCGGGTGAATGGTGCAGAGCACTAAGTTCGTCCATTTTGAGTATCATGTCTAGTTAGGTTGATTGAGTCTTGATGGTGTCAAATAAGGCCATATTAGGCCATCATGTAATGTTTTTTTTAGGTTTATGAGTCAATGTGGGGTCATATTGTAAATTTTGCTAAAATTGAAAATGTTATCATAATAAAATAGTGTAAGGTGCAAAAATTTGAAAATTAGAGGGAAGGCCAATGGTCAAGTTGGTTGGAAAGGTAGTTACGGAGTTTGAGCCGATTGGTTTTGAGGGAGAAGTCTTTAAAAAGGTTTTTGGAACTCGTTGAGAGGTTGTTGATGAAGATTGATTGAATAAAGACATTGAAAGGCTCTCAAAATTCTCTAATTTCTAGAAAAATATTTGTTTAGTGGGATTGCACGGCTCTGTACAAGCCTCTTTCTATTTGATTTTCTTTGGGATTGTTGCATAAATGTTGTAACTTCATATTTTAATTGGTTTGGAGGTTTGATATTGCATATTAAGGGAGATTGAACACTTTTTCTAAAAGACCCTAGTTAAGGGTGTGTTTAATGGTTTGAGAGCTAGAATGCACTAATAGGCCATTCCACCTACTATACATATTGTCCCTCAATGGAATGGGACTGATTAGACTAGGATTAGGTGTATGAGTAAACATTTAAGTTAGGAAAGGTCAATTGGTGGAGTTTCCCACGTTGCCCCTATGGAAAATGCATGTGTTTAGGCCTAAAAGGCATGATTTGAAGTAGTAGATTGAAGAATTTGAATTGAAGAAGGATAGGTTGAGATGGTTTTGGTGGTATTGAGTGTATTTTTATGTATTGGAAGGTTTTATAGGGTATTAGAGGTCAATTGGATGGTTGGGAATGAAGCCCTAATTGAAAAAAGAGAATTTTTGAGTGGAAAAGTGAGGTTTTAGGTTGAGAAAGTTAGTAAATTTTGGGGGCAGCATATTATGAAAGTGAATTAAGCTTTTGCAGGCTAAAAAAATATTATTTTATGTGGAGATAAGATTTCATGTGGTTTGGAGATGGGTTTTCCAATAAACCCTTGCTTATTTTGTGGAAAATGAGGGTTTCATGAAAGAGGATCATAGAAAGCAAGTTTTAACTCAAAGGTTGGAGAATCTAAGGTTTTAGAGGAATTTTGAGGAATATACAGTGGAATTTTGAGTTGGAACCAAAATTGAAGGAGTGTTCCTTTGTAAAAATGGGGTAATTGGAGCCCTTTTCAGTGTTGAAAATCAATTTAAGTGGAGTTGGTCCAAATAGACCTATAGTTATTTCATGATATGCTTGGGTGGGTCATAATGGGTGCTCAAAATGGTACATAGTTTTTGGATTTGTTAGAGTGATTGAGAGATACAACCTAAAAGCAAGGTCTGGACACCTACGAGGCAAGTAGGGTATATGTGAAGGAGTTAACCCTTGAGAGGGTTTTGAAGTTTTCAAAACTAGTTGAAAGAATCCAAAATTTGTTCATTAGGTTAATGAAATCCTTGGAATTGTATCAATCTTCTCTAATTTTCAATGATTAAAGGTTCCTTTTAAGATAGTTCTTATCCATGAGACTCTTAGTTTGGTAGACTTTACCTATTTTCTTTCACAAATTATATGCCATGGTTTCCTTAGAAATATTCAAGAAAACTAAAATAAGGAGACAACTATTCATTTCTTCATGCTTTCTTGTTTATATTATTCTAGTCTTCATCTAGCATACAAAATATTCTCTTTATATATCATATTTCTCCATTTATCTAGATTTCTTCAAAAATATATTTAATTTTTAACTTCTATAATTTATAAATAGATCCATTAAACTTACCAAAAAATTTCTAGGATTTTATTGTTATGATCTTAATCACACATGGATCTATAAACCATTAAATCGAATTGCATTTGATACAACCAAAAAACCTACAATACTATAATAAAGTAATCTCACTCTCTAATCAAATTATATTTGTAATAGCTAATTTTAAAAATAAGGTAAACATTATAGTAGAATAACCAAGTATAATTTAGATCTAATGTACTATAGCAGAGTCGGTTGGCCTTCTGATAGTTCTCTTTGGTGTCAGTTTTTTTTTTTATGTGTCCATTTTGTTGGTGTTGAACTGTTGGCCTTGTGGCTTGAATTTTGATCTCTTTTCTGGGTTCAGGGGCCCTTTCCCCTCTTTCTTTATCAAAAACATTAACCAAGTATAATTTAGATCTAATTAATGTACATGTTATTAAAATATTCAATTAAAATGAAACTTGGAGAAGTATACAAATTTTAGCAACATGTAATAGGAAACTATATTTATGTGGGGAAAACCTTTTATAAAAAAAAATCCATCACTTAAGAGACTCCAAACTTGTATTAATCTCAACAAGGTAAGTAAATATAATTCATTTATCCCTTGAGTTGGGCAATATTTTGGTAGAATGATAGTAATTAAAAAAATTAAAACACAAACTTCATCCCATACCTTCATGTATAGGAAATCATAAACTATATAAATTCATAAATGGTTTCCCAAAATAAGAGTGAAAACCATGGGCCCATACTAGGTTCCCAAGTTCTCATGCAAAAGCTAATATCCCATATTCAATGGCCAAGTATCTTAGAATAGTATGTAACTCTTGTTACACCTCTTAAGCATCATATATTATACCATAACCATCATGACACTTATCTTAAGAGGATGCTCCCCAACTCCCATCTTTGGGTTTTTTGTGTAACCTCTCTAGCTAATTCCCATTCACACTTTATTCTAAGCATCCTAGGGAATAAATAATTTCCATACCCTCATATTGGCATCACAATTTATAGAGTCCATGATTTTAGAAATTATACATTATTTATCATCTACACGAATAATTACAATAATCAAGACATAGTATTTCTATGGCTAATAACACACCTAATTCTATCATTGTGTAGTGAAACATTTCAGAACTATGAAATGAAATGCAATATTTATTTTTTATAAAGGTTTTCTTCCATCCCCAAACCTATATCAACTCTTCAATCCCAAAAAACCCCAAATCCCAAGATGAATCAAAATCACAACATCAATCTCTCATTGATGTTTTGTATCTTCATTTTACTTGACCTAAATAGAAGAAGCTAGAAGAAGTAATAGAGGAGCACAAGAATTAATTTTCTTTGAAATGGTTTCTCTACCATTTGAATAGTTAAGGGTAATATATTTATATAGAATTTGAAAATTATATTTGGAAAATGAAGAAATGATGCAAAATTTGGATTTAATTTTTTGGAAGAGATAATAATTAGGATTGGTGATTTTAAAAATATTTTGAATAATGGGAAGACTACCATAAATATGTTGGAGAATAGATTCTACCATAACCATATTAGTTTTTTAGTAGAAATATGGGAAATTTGGATATTGAGGAATATCTAAACCAAACATAAGGTGGATTTTCATTTCATAGTGAAAGTAATAAGTCCAAAGTATAGGTTAAATTATTCCTAGAACATAATGCATTATAAACGAAATATTAACTAAAGATAAGAATTTATGAAGTAGGCAATTTTTTCCTTTATAGTTGGTCACTTCACACTTATCATCTTACCATTCTTTTGCTACTATTCTTATCAAGCTTATTAGGACTTATCACATTCTTATCTTATTTCAAGAATTATCTCCATATGAGCCTATAATTTTTATGATACTTATATATTTATCCTATAATATTACCTATATTGGGTGGAGTCATCTTTATATGAGATTTTATGATCACATGAACTACTTATATGTACATATTTTAGTCACCTAAAACATGTAAATTATTCAAAAATCACCATACCATACCCATTTTTCCATTAGTAAAATAAATTACAATAAATTATTCAATTATTTACCTATTTTCCTGAGTCTTAAATAAATAAATTTTGCATTTATTTATTCATTTAATGAAGGAAATCTAGGCTCCTTTAAAATAAAATTCTACTTATTATGTACTCAATTAAAACTAAACAACTAAAACACTTAACGAGAATAAGCTAGTGAAAATTACTAAAAATATATAAATAAATTAACTTTCTAATATTAAAAATAGAAAATACAAACAACAAAGATCATACAATTAAAATTTGAGAGTCTCAACCAAGAATACCAACACATTGCATAATTTTTTGTGCATAGTATTGTCTTCCTGTAGAAATAATGAACAAAAAGAAAAATTAAAAATGCATTAGCAAACAATATATAGTAAAAATATAAAAGAATAAACTAGAAATAAGTTGTAAATAATTAAAATAAGAGAAATGAATAGTAGAATAATGTATGCAAATCCTCTTGTGGTTGAATGTTTTAAAAATACCTACATGCATGAAAAGGGGTAAAACGTTTGGGGGCTACTATGGGATTTTCCTCAATCAAATCCTTACTTTGTTATTTCCACCTCCACAATTGCCAAGATAAATAGAGGGGAATTAAATGATATTAAATTCTCTTATCCCAAGTGTGTCTGGGAATGGTTAGAGTTATGAATGTGTAATATTAAAACTAAAATAAAATAAAAGGGGACTTGATAATCCCAAGGTGCTCAAGGGAACAAGATAAACATAACAAGTTTTGTGTAAGCTTAAGTGCAAGAGACCCAAGAGAGAGAGAGAGAGAGAGAGAGAGAGTTCAAAAAATAAAAGCTATTCTTTAAAAATGAGAATAGGGGAATAAAAGGAGTTGACGAGATGTTACAAATCATTCCAATCCATTTTCACTAACCTTGGAAGGTGACAAGTGTAAAAAATTCTCAAAATCAGCCTTTGAACAATAAATTATCATAGGATGCTACTATTACACGTGAACCTCCATGCTAAGTTCTAGTCTCCAGACAATTTATGTTAAAAATGATGGTAGACAAAAGAAACATAGGGCTAACAAAAAATTGACCAAAAGAAGTGACCACTAGAAAGGATTTGTAACCACCTTGAGAATAAAAATTGTTGATGCAAGGCCTAAAACTAGCCTACAAAAATACTAAATAAAATAGACATGAAAGTAGCCACAAAACATAGGTGAAATTACAAGGGTATGCAATTTATGACACAATTCCCTTTCCCACTTCACATGGTTTAATATCTTTTTATTTACACTCAAAATTTAATAATAAAAAAAATCCCCTTTTATCTCCACCCTCCATCCCATAATCAACACCTAGAAATCAAAGAAAATAATAATGAAATCCTTATTTCCTATGCCATCCATCCTACAACTACCCAAACATTGATCTCTGATCTGATATGGATTGTTAATCAATCCAATCTTAATTCTATAAATCTACCGATCCATAAACCATTTTCAAGTGTCCTTAGTCTAAAATATAACATCTTGTTGCGTGTATGAGCTACCAAATTTCTTCAAATAAATAATTAAGCATAATTACCTTTGTGAAAAAATAAGAACTATTGGATAATTTTTTATTTTATTTTATTCTTATATTTTGTTTCTATCTAAATTTGAGGTGATAGTTAGGATTGAAATAGAGTTTTATATTTTATGTTTTTTATTTGAACATTTCCATTTTATAATCTTTGTTGTTCACATTTATATTTGTGTCTTTCAATTTTAATACTCTTTTAATGTGTTTACATGATCCTTACCTAGCCTTCAATGCCACTCTTGCTTCATGCTATTCCTATTTTAGGGACAACCTTATTCATTTATACTCATCTTTAAGTTATGACCTTATATGCTCATGTAATTTGTATGCTTACATGATTATTATTTAATGTTTACTATTTTCTTGTCACATTGTGCTATTTACTACAACTATTATATGCTTTTACCTATCTAATGATGGTGTGTGCTTACATGGTTATGTGATTCAATTACTTTACTTCTAAGTTATCATGCATCATTTCCCCTCTCATTCAATTTTTTGCATCTACTTGATGTAACCAATTGAAGAATGAGCATATAATGTCACTAATTCTTTTATGGTAGATATTTTAGGTAATGAATTATTTTGTAGGAAGACTTTTCACTATACCTAGATGTAAATTATCACATTGCATGCCCAAAATCAAGTGAGGTTATATTGCATTACTATAATAAAAAAATATCATAGTTTTCATATTGAGTGGAGTAGAGTCACATGGGAATATTTAATTTGTTATATAGTATTGATGCATAAAGTAGAGTACTCTCATATCACTTTTCACATGTAGAATCTTTAATACTTCTATATTTCTCTACTTCTCATTTTTCATGACCAATTGAAACTACATATTTTTATTACTCCACTTATGTGATAAGCTATTTATAACATATATCTTTTATATTTTTATGTCCCTATGGAGTATTCATTCTAAGGAGAGGAACATAAATAATAATCCAATAATGGTCAATTAATTTACATGGATTAAATATCCTTTTGAAATATTTGGATATTTTCTTTCCAAGTCACAACTAAGAATTTCCATATATTTTGAAATGTATGTTCATATTAAATTCAAATTCACCTCTTGAAGTGGGGGATAAATCTAATGGTGAAATTTGTATACCCTACCAATTACCATATAGTTTTGGGTTATTTTGATGGAATATGATCTTTATTTAGTGATAGATTTGACTCATTATTTGATGCTTATGTCAATCCTTTTTACATTCATTTATAACCATTTAAGTCAATCCGACCTTATTCCATTCCTATTTACACATATTCTCATATATTCACTAATTAAACTTAATTTACTAGTCTACCTTGAAAACCATGTCCACACATTCATTTATTGCCTCAAAAACTTACTCTTTTTTTAGTCAATCTTGATTGGCTTAAGTTTGGCCCCAAACTTTTAAATTTAAAATGTAAATTTCTAGACTCTAGCCCTTTCCTACTAGTCATTATGGGTTGACTTGGCACATGTTTTGTGTGATTTTTATTATTTCTTATTATTTAAAGACATTCAGTATGCATTTATTATCATTTTAGATTTTGGGATAGCTATATTTAGTTCACTTGTATGGCTATGCATATTTTCTACAATAGAACTTGATAATTTTAGACATGAGGAAGGTGAAGGTGAAGAGATATTGACAACCAATTTTAGTCAAATCATTAATTTAGTTCATACTTCATTCCTACCCATCAAAGCATACATAATTGATTCTACACAATTATTCATCATCATTGTTCCCTAATTACATGTAGAATAATTTTATATTCATTTTTTGCATCCATTTAATTAGCCTAGATTATTTATGTAAATTTGTAATGATGAAATCTATTTAGTCATGTCATTTCCCATTTAATTTTTGTGCATTTTAAGAGAATATACTGATACATTTACACATTAACACATGCCATAATCTTGTGTAAAGTTTTTTCCCCATGTTGCTACTCCTCCATCTACACACATTCCCACATCCTTTATCCATACCTAATACAAATTTGTCCACATTCCTATGTATTTTTAATTTTTTATTCCTATCTATGTACTAATCCACATGTGCTTCTTTAAAATATTAACTTTTTGTCCTAAAGAAAATATATAATTGTCTTTTATTTTGATCATAACTTTTGAACCTTAAAACAAAACAATAACTCAATTTTTTTTCAACTCCTTCACTTTACTTACCTACCTAAAGCCAACCACGAGCCAAATAAGTGCTCATTTGATTTACTGCTATATATTTATGTATTTAAAGGAATTTAATTTCATTCATTTGATCATGCAAGTGTTTATTATTATTTGTATTTAGGGAAGAAGATGAATTGGTGTAATAAAATAAATATTCTATTGTTTACTCATTTTGGGTAAGGGGCTTGACCTAAGAGAACATGTCCATTTTTAACACCAAGAAAAATCCTCCAAATATATTCCTAAATGCTACCTATTATTAAACATTCTAAAAAATAAGTAAAAAAATAAAGATAAATCAAATAAAAAATAAAACATAATTATACATATTACTCTTTGATCATAGAAATAAAAACCCTCATTTATTACACTTATATTCTTTAAACAATTATTAATATTAATCTATTCTATTAAATCTTAAATATCATTAATTAAACTAATTTATACTTAATTTACTACATATTTATTTAACCAACCTAAATTAACTCCTAATGAAAGTTTTTTTTGTCCTTTGAAAGCGTGCATATTTTTTTGCAAGATGATAGGAACCCAGGAAAAAGCAGTCCGGAAACATGTAAAACGAGCAATACAAATTTTGCTTCAAAAATATTATTAAATACACAAAGAAATGAAAAGCAACCGAACTTTCCAATATTAATGCATTCCAACCTATCTGGATTGAATCTGTGCGCTGCTCTCTTATTTTGAATTGTTTTTCCCTGCATTAATGTTCATTTCTATTTACATAAACATGATACAGTTATGGTTTTTCAAAAATTGGTTTTCCCTGCATTAATGTTCATTTCCCTTTACATAAAAATTCGTTAATATAAGACGATTCCAATTAAACTCAAACTGAACTTGGTTGCCAAATGATAATCTACAGGAAAACAAATGTCACCGGCAGAATTCATCTATTGTATTTACAAAAAGTTTAATCCAGCGAGATTTTCACAGCAATTTCCGACATCAAACTTTTGGTCTGCCAAATTTTACAATAGGCGACGGTACGAAACATCATATTTCCGCCCTGGTAAGACTAGAGTTAGAGTGCCGACATTACATATGAAGCTCTTGCCAATTTCAGCGGAGCTATGCAAT
The DNA here is from genome assembly GCA_007258455.2 of Sequoia sempervirens. Classification (NCBI taxonomy): domain Eukaryota; kingdom Viridiplantae; phylum Streptophyta; class Pinopsida; order Cupressales; family Cupressaceae; genus Sequoia; species Sequoia sempervirens. The sequence continues at coordinate 14,967,938 of VDFB02000001.1, forward strand.
GGGAGGACAAAAATATAAGCTTAAAAATTTATTAGTCGAAGTAGGAACTAGGGAAATCACCGGATATATCAGACCGTGTAGATGCAAGCGCTTCCTTCTGCTGCACGGTAACAATGATTTTTCCTGCGCTGAAAAGCTTCTTCTGAATTCTAGACGAACTCAGTAAAGCGTGAAGCATTTGGTTGGAAGATAGCTTCTTTGATGAAGCGGAAGCAGAAGCTGATCTATGCAGCGCCAAAGCATTGGTGAGGGCAAGCTTCCGTGTGCCGTCGCCATAAGAATTTGACTTAAGACAAATATTTACATTATCATCAGCAGTGTTAGGGTTTGACTTGAGATCTGGCTTGGAATCGGCATGAGGCATGGTTTCCAAAACCTGGACTTGCGCTTGCAAGAATTTGAGGTACTTGATAGCCTCATCCAGCATTCTGGCAGTGTCGAGTTTCGAACCCTGGGGTATCAGTTTCTCCAGAGAACGAATCTTTTCACGGATTTTGCTTCTTCTGTGACGAGCCGCGACGCTCTGCGGCTCCACAGAAGCATACGGCGCCTTACGATAGCTCTCTAACTGCCTCAGCTGATTAAGATGCTCCGTCTCCACCTCGCTCGGATGTAACGACGACGGCGGGCATGAAACCCTACCAGAAAACGGTGGGCATGAGGACAAGCTCAGATCAGAAGAAAACTGCGGTGGAGGAGGAATACTGAGGTTCATCGACGGGCTAGGAATAAGAAGAGGAGCAGCGCGCGGGAGCTTCTTCATTACGTCGTCCAGCGTATAAAAGGAGCTGTTCCTTGGCTGCTCGGCGGACGCTTCTCTAAAGCATACTTCTGAGAGACTCGGCTGAGTCTGCCATGCTGGGAGGTTGAGCTCTGCATACCCATAATCCTCATCTTGAGAAACGGGCATGGGAAGGAACTGAAAATTACCACATCTTTGCATTTGAATTGGCAGGCTCTCGAACTCGAGCCCGCAATGCTGCAACTCTTCTTCATCAACATTGCAAGCGCCAAAGTTAAATGCTCCATCCGGTTCCCAGCTCGAAACCGGTGTGTTGTTATTACCAGCACCATAACGCTCCTCCTGCTTTACAAGCAGCTGGTCGCATGGCCAAAACCGCTGCTCGAAATGCGCACAACTCTCAAGACCCGAGGCGAAGCTGCCTAGCACTTGCGCCTTAAGCACAGCCTGTCTTTCGGCAAACGAGCTCATTTCACCATTGACAGGCCACTGGTCGTGAATCCAACACTCCATTTAAAATCACTCACACTCCAAAGCAGAAAAGCTATTCCACTATCTTAATACTAGACTGCCTTGCACAGCTCGCTCTCTCTCCCTAATCAAATGAAGAAGAAAGTATAATATATGAAAAAACATGATAACGGCCTGAGCTCTAATTTTCCGGCAGGGCGGCAAAGCAGAAACGGTTGACGCTTACAGCGGGGGGCTGCGTATTCCGTTATACGAACGAGGTGAGGTGTAATCCCATGCGCTTCCTTCAAACCTCTCTCACTCACGCCAGCCTTTAATATATCCTAAAATTGTCTTTTTAAACTTTCAATCATTTGAAATATAACTGCAATCTTCGCATGAAAAATGACGTGCCCGTATAGCGCTCGCCGACGTGGTAGTTTGTGGGTAGAGCTCGGCGCATTTCCCATCGCAGTGGTTTTAGTACTACGTGGCCGTATAGGCTCTCCCACGTGCCAGTTAGAAGGGCAAAGCTCAGCGCATATCCCATTTATCGTACTATGTTTTCCCCGTCTGAGCTCGAAGGGTCGTTCTCACCTATCAACGGTAATGCTGAGCTGGCAGGCCTGCGGCCCAAACTCCAACAACGTCAGGTCCTACGGAAAACAAATGCAATTACAATCATTATTTGACGAATAACGTGCGTGTGCGTGCAGTCAGGTTGAAACCGTAACCAAAATTTTATGCACGCAGAGAAAAAATTGTGACCGGCTGTCCTATCCTATGTTTCTGCACCGCCGCCGATGTGCCACGCCGCCGCCCAAAGTGCTGTTATTGCCTTGTACCTGCCGGTATATTCCGATTCCTCACACGAGGCCGCCGTTTTATATAATTTGTGAAGCCGTTGCCAGCTCACAGGGTTCTTCATGCGGTTTAGCTTTACCGTTTTCAAGTATCCCATTGTATCGGATAAACGCGGGAAATCACACGTCACAGCCAAAGCGTTTATATTTTTCATTTTGAAATTATCGTTAAAACATTCCTGCCGTCCCTCATTAACTCTGTAAAACACGCTCCGTGTTATTGTGTGTCTGTTAACAGAATTCTGCCACCTATCTTTGCTCTGGAACGGCTACATGAGAATTATCACTCGCTCCTTTTATTTCGTTCCAGGTTGCCGTTTGATAATGATTTGGGAAGCATTTGCCAGCTCTCAGTTCTTAATGCACTTTATTAGCTTTACCGTTTTTGAGTTTCCCATTCTTTCGGCATTTTGAAATTATGGTTAAAACATTCCCAGCCCTCATAAACTCTGTAGAACATGCTCCGTGATATTCTGTGTCTGCTAACAGAATTCTGCCATCTATACAACGGCTACATGGAATCCGCGCAGCTCGGATATTAGTTAGTCGGGATTAATTATCGTGAAAATAAAGCCAACCAGATAAAGAAAAGAAACGCACACTTTATTTAGTTCTCTCTTTTAATAAATTCACAGAGGAGAATTCCAAATTTTCTTTTGCAGTCCGTCTTTATGATGTTGACAGCGGAGAATTCGAGGAATAGCCGTGGAACTTCCATCTAATTTTCTAATAAATCAGAGAAACTTTATGAGATTAAATTTGATAGTCGTATGGCCGCATTTTGTTGTAAAATACAGTTTTAAATTTTGGAAAATTCGTACGACATAAAAGAAAAGATTTGATACTAAAAAATTTTAAGGTTATATTTATATTTTTATAATAAGATATATTTTATTATTTGAATGGTATAAATTATTAAAAAAATATTTCAATATTTTGACAATCAACAAATTTAATTGTCACTTTTCCTTGATCATTAAATCTATGAAGATGGTTAGGTGGATGGAAAATCTTGTAAAATGCAATATACATTTTACAAATAATTAAGTTATATAGGTTATACCATTTATATTATTGATTATTTAATTTTAATATTAAATAAATTTTATTTATTTTTTAAATAAATTATTTCACTTAATTGAATGAAAATATTCATAGTTTATCAAAGACAATTTCATTTAAAATCTAATTTAAATGTTTATTTATTCATATATATATAATTTGATATACTCCTTCAAATCACAATATTGTGTTTGTTTCACATAGGGTTGAGTTCTCAATCACAAAAATTCCCTCAATCTTATAGGTATGATTGATCCAGTGAATTATAGAACTCTATTTTTCACTTTCCTAGATCTAATTTTGTTTCTTCTATATTTTATGGAATTTGAAAATGGACAATATTTAATAATAGAATGGTAGGGTCATCATTGTGTCACTATAAAGACATGTTCTCTTAATTCAACTCATAAAGAAGATGTTGAGAATATGGATTAAAAGCAAAAATAAAATATTGAATTTGATGATCAAATATAATGTAATATATTTGAATGAATAGTAATCAACAATAATAAGATATTAGAGAAATAACTATGATGATAAAAAAATCACCAACAAAACAAGAATAATAATATATAGGAAAAATTATTTTCGATGAAAAATCAACCAACATAGAGAGCACAAGCTTGTATTAATTGAAAGTGAGAGGAAACATAATACACTTTGCATCTCCCTTCAATATTTGTCCTTGTTAACCTACAATAAACATGGTAGAATTGTACAACATATCATTGCTTCAAGGTACAATATATAGACTACTATCCCATGCCCTCATTTTATAAAAAAATAGGCTAATAAAAACTACTAAGATAGTAAATCAACCAAGAAGATAATATGACATATATCAATGAGTTATTTGTGATATTCTAGAAGGTTCTTGATCCTTCTCACCAATCTTGGAATCCACATCCATGTGAAGATAAATAAAACACACTAAAAGATACAACTAAAACCACTTTGTTGTTAAATCAAAGTAGACTACTACAAATGTCAATTCTCTAAAGAGTATACAAATATTATCAATATAGCATTGGATTACCCAATAAAATATTATGTGAAAACATTAAATTAGTAAATTGTGAGAAGCAATCGCATGGCACAAAATATATATGAAGAAAAACTAGTGAGAAAACTTCCACCATCAAAGAGAGGCTCAAGTATGTGTTAATATTCAAATATAAAATGCATATGAAACATATTATCTTCCGTCAATCCAATAGTATTTTGGTTTCTCTTGTGAACCTAAAAATAACCATACATACTATTATCCCAAGGTTGTAATATATAGAACAATAAAAAATAAGAAATGATATATGGTTTATAAAATAAGGGGTAAATATAATGGGCCCAAAACTAGGAACCCATCACCTTCATACAAATATCAAATTCCCTAATCAACTTGGTCAAACTCTTAGCACCACTTATGCATCATAAATCTCATAATAATGGTAAAATTTCTTACTTAAACCCAATTTCCTAATTTTAGGTGCTCCACACATGCAAATTAATGTTGTGTCATAACCCATGATGAGAAAGATACTCCATAACTGTTGCTTGACTTCTTTTACAACTTATATTGTTAATATTATTACAATTTAATGTAGGTGTTAAAAAATGAAGGTGAAATTGTAGCTTAAAGCTTGTAAAACTATGCGAATGTAGATTTAATTAAGTGTTCTTTGTCACAATTCTTTGCGTATGATTAATCTTTTTAGATCAATTTTACCAATTGTCGAAAGAGAAAAAAGATTGTAGAAGAATGAAACAAGAAGATAGAAGTGACACAACATATACATAGAGAAACCCTCTTGGGAAAAAACTCCACCAAAATTAATAGTCCTTGTATTATTTTACCTTAGAACAAGATTACAATAATATTGTATCAATCCTTGATTGATATGCTTCCTTACCTTCAACAATTCATCTTCACAACCCACACCAAAATCTCATACACTTTTGAAGCACAAGCTATCCATGCATTCCATGTGACCAAGCATGAATCCACACATCCCATGCCATCCTTCAAACCCTCACACATGCATAGGCTCAACCTACTAACCTATTACTACCTGCAATAAAATCTAATGCAATTGCTGCAATAAATAGATAATTAATTATACATGTAAACTCATAAGAGTTATCAAATACAAGAGCATAAAGCTCCTCTAAATAATCTATGCCTAGATTGTGCAATTATAGTTCCACACTGTAACATGAAGTCAAAACCAAAGTCTCCTCAATTTAGGTGCCCCAAACTAAACACTTAATTGATCATTGGTCAAAAAAATATATTACAAGCATCACCTCAAAGTTGGTGCCCAAGAATGGTCCCACTTAATTGAGATTCATAAATGTCTTCTCATGCAAAAGGTGTTAGCTCAAATATGCCAACTTGGGCGCTCAAGGTGGTCCCAAGTCAATCTTAGTTAACTAAAACATATCTCTCCATCAACTCATTCAAACATTATGCATGATTGATCATCCCCACTTACTGAATGTATCTACCTATTATATGTCATGCAACTGAAGTAATTAGTCATGCAACTCAAGTCAACTGAAGTCAAATAGCATTCAAATGAAACTAACTACATGCAACTGAAGATAACTAAACCATAACTGAACTGAACTGAATTGATACTGAACCAAACTAAACTGAACTGAATTGAACTAAACTCCACTCATGTAAATATCAATCCATAATTTATAGAACCTTTACATGCATTACTAAAGTGTTATTTATCCTCCAAATAATTAACTTAAGCAATGTGGGTTCCACCTTCCATGTGGGCGCCCCATGTGCTCCTATTTTTTAGGAGCTCTTCTTGGGTGTCCCCACATGTTCATATCATTTAGGAATAATCACAAATGTCAAATTACATGTTCATTTCATTTGAATTTAATCTCTTTCTAATCTTTGTGTTGGGGAACACTTTCCAAGGACTTAAGAGATACATGGGCCATTTTCAAATAGTGGTTTACATTTTTTGGCGAAATTGGACACTGAAATAATTTTTTTAACTAAATCTTCACTTTCAGACACCTATATTGGCTAAACTGTGAGGAATTTGAAGATGATGCAAACTAGAGTTTCATGAAATTTCTTCTGTAGATTCTAAATATATTTTTTTCAAAAATTTTGGAATCAGATTGCATTTATTTTTCCATCTCCCTTGAAAACTAGTTTTTTTCAAAACACAACATTTTCAAAAAGTGACGCTCACCGTATACTGCATAACATTTTTTCCATGAAGGATAAAATCCTAATTCTTTTGAATTTAGATTTTTGACTCTGATATCTAGTGCTTCCACTTGGTTAGATAAGTTTTTATTGAATATTTTTTCTTTAATCAAGTTTCAAAGTCAAACCAATTACAATTCAGACATAGTGCGACTGTATAACTCGTAACTTTTTCTGTATGTATCAAAATTCAATTTATTTATTTTGTTGGATCAAGGATGTTAATATCTAGTGCACTCATATTTTCTTTTTATTTTTTTGATAATCTTCTATTTTTCCACATGTGCATAACAAAAATGTTGATATTAAGTGAAAAACCTACATTCACAAGAAATAAAAAATAAATATAATAATTAAATTAAATTTATTTAAAATTATACTTTTTGGGAAGCTTATAATAAGGACTACATACTGAAAAATAAAATTAAATGAATTCATTTGATCCCCCAAAAGGTAAATCAAAAGTGGTTTTTTATCAGCATTTTGATAAGTGTAAAGGAGACTTCATTATAGGTATGGTTTAAAACTAGTGAGGTTTTATCCAAGGGGGTTTCATCTAACATAGTTTTATCGAACCCTCATCAATTGGAATTCTTTAAATGGAACTTTTTAAGGCTTAAATCATTATATTTTCTAAAAATATGTGATTTCAACAAAAATCAAAATCTCCCAGAAATTGTAAACCAACCTTGTTGGATCACTAACATGGAATATGTTTAGGATTACAATTAAATGGCATCCTATTCCCAACATCCTCCCACCTAACATTATACATTGAAATTATTCTAAACAAGGAATCATGTTAATGCAACCTTCTCATCAAGTCTATGATGAACTCACATCCATTTCCAAGTGTAGGTTCCTTGATGTTTACTGTTGAAATTTTTTTATAACAAGTAACCATTCCAATGCATATCTCTTAACATAAGAAATATCTAGCCTAACCCAAGTCTCTCTAGTATCCATGAGCATCCACCAATCAATCCATGCCAATTTCAAATGTAACCTGCACAGTCATGAAGCTCCAAGAAAATGAATAATACTCAAAACCAAAGAGAACTGCATCCTCTCAAAAGAAAGAACAATAACACCTTCATGAAAGACTCTAAGACTCCTCCATGAAACAAGATGTTAAAATCCTCTTCAAATCACATGAAGATAACCATATCCTACCAAAGTGCCCACTAAACTATGATACCAAGCTATACATGGAAACAAGATAAACATCAAACCATCACTGTCAAAATCTTCCACTGAAACATGTAACCAAGCTATCCATGACATCATGATAACCATCTCCTAAATTAAGATCATCCATGGCCTCAACACAATCAAATAATTTGTTGTTAACGACATATCTCCCAAAAGGTCAAGAAAAACCATAATCTCTAAACCAAGAAGATAAAACACACTTCTTTTAAAAATCTGTAATAACAAAATAGTACAAGCTCTCACTATAGCCAAAAAACCTTCAAAATTTTAAGATAAAGGCATCCCCAACTCTACCGAACCATTAGCCCTAATATGAAATGTTGAAAAATGAAGGTGAAATTGTTGCTTAAAACTTGTAAAACTATGTGACTATAGATTTAATTAAAAGTTCTTTGTCACAATTCTTTGTGTATGATTAATATTTTTAGATCAATTTTACCAATTATATAAAGAGACAGAAGATTCTAGAGGAATGAGACAAGAAGATAAAAGTGATGCAGCATATATGTGGAGAAACCCTTTCAAGAAAAAACTCCTCCATAATCAATAGTGCTTGTATTATTTAACCTTAGAACAAGATTACAGTAATGTTGTATCAATCCTTGATTGATATGATTCCTTGCCTTCAACAATCCTTCTTCACAACCTGCACAAAATTCTCATACACTTCTGAAGCACAATCTATCCATGCATTCAATATGACCAAGCATGAATCCAATAATCCCATGCCATGCTTCAAACCCTCACACATTTATAAGATCAACCTGATAACCTTCTACTTCCTGCAATAAACTCTACTACAATTGCTACAATAAATAGGCAATTAATTATGCATGTAAATTCATAAGAGTTATCAAATACAAGAGCATAAAGGTCATCTCAAAAATCTACACCTAGATTGTGCAAGTAGAGTTCCACACTGTAACATGAAGTCAAAACCAAAGTTTCCTCAATTTAGGTGCCCCAAACTAAATACTTAACTGATCATTGGTCAAGAAAATATCTTGCAAGCATCACCTCAAAGTTGGTGCCCAAGAATGGTACCACTTAACTGATCCTTGTAAATATCTTCTCATGCAAAAGGTGTTAACTCAAATATGCCAACTCGGGCGCCCAAGGTGGTCCCAAGTCAATCCTAGTTAACTAAAATGTATCTCTCCATCAATTCATGCAAACATTATGCATCATTGATCATCCCCACTTAATTGAATGTATCCACCTATTATCTCTCATGCAACTAAAGACATTAGTCATGCAACTCAAGTCAACTGATGTCAACTAGCATTCAACTGAAACTAACTACATGCAATTGAAGATAACTGAGCCATAATTGAACTTAATTGAACTAAACTGATACTGAATTAAACTCCAATCATGTAAATATCAATCCCTAATTTGTAGGATCTTTACATGCATTACTGAAGTGTTATCTATCCTCTAGATAGTTAACTTAAGCAATGTGGGTACCACCTTCCATGTGGGTGCCCCATGTGCTCCTATTTTGTAGGAGCTCTTCTTGGGCATCCCCACATCTTCCTATCATTTAGGAATAATCACATATGTCAATTTACATGTTCATTTCGTTTGAATTAAATCTCTTTCTAATCATAGTGTTGGGGAACACTTTCCAAGGACTTAGGAGATACATGAAATATGTTTAGGATTGCAATTAAATGGAATCATATTCCCAACACTCTCCCACTTGAAATTATACATTGCAATTATTCTAAACAAGGAATCATAATTATACAGCCTTCTCATCGGGTCTATGATGGAATCACATCCATTTCTAGGTGTAGGCTCCTCAATCTTTACTATTGAAAAACTTTTATAACTAGTGCTTGCACCTCAACAAGCTGCAATGGTTACGCCGATAGATGAATATACTTTGGTAATATATTGAAGGGCAAGGGGGAAATCACAAGAAAATGTAAATCTTTTATGTGATAAGGTTTACAAACTAACAGGTAGCACAAATACAATAATTGTTGGAGTTAACAACCCAAGATCTTCAATCTGCAATGCCAAAAAACCTCCATAAGAGATAGAGAGAAGCAACAATGGAAGATGCTATTCCACCAAACAAGGATTGCAATATGATACAATGATCAATGCAATACTATACAATGCTATATGCCATCTATTCACAAATATGCTAGAGATGCCTTGCTTATAAAAGCAAGGATAAGAGATAGGATAAGACAAGATCATGACAAGTGTCTTAATCCTATCACATGAGACAACTAACTCATAACTACCTAGGAAAGTGGAAATTCTAGATAAGACAACTAATACTTATCTAGATATGACAACTAATATCCTAAGTAAACTTAACATGTGAATTAAGTCCCCTAAGTCCCTAGTAAAGGAATAAACTAGGTACAAGACTTATTCACACCAACACCCCCCCTTAAGTGCAACTTAGGGAGGTACAAACCAATGCATAAGATGGGTCCCGACAACTAGGCCTGATGAGGTACCCATGTACAAAACAAAAAACTCTCACAAGCGGAGAAAAGGAGAAAAACCCTGTGGGAGAAAACTCCTCTCCAAAAGAGAGAAAGAAACAAAGAAAACTAATGAAGGAAGGAGGACTCCTCAAGACCCCCAAGGACAACTTCCTTCACCCCAAGCATGATCGCAACTGAAGATAACGAGGCGATGCCAAAGGTTTAGTGAAGATGTCTGCAACCTGCTGATCTGTAGGAAAATACTCCAAGCTGAGAACACCATCCTGGATGAGCTGTCTGATGAAGTGCATGTGGATCTCAATATGCTTAGTCCATTGATGCTCCACTGGGTTGCGTGAAATATGAATGGCACTCTGATTGTCACACCAAAGAGTAGTGGGCTGAGTGGAAGGGAATCTGAACTCAGTCATCAACTGATGAAGCCACAAAACCTCGACTAGCCAACACAGCACCTCGATACTCAGCCTCGATGATAATGCAATAGCAGTTATGCTTCTTGCATGACCATCTGTCGGACCGAGAACCAAGGCAAAGACAAAGAAGTAGACTTCTGATCATTGACATCACCAGCCCAATCTGAGTTAGTGAAGCCCACAATCTGAGATGCACCTGAGTGTAGTGAATGCCAAAATGAGTAGTGCCCTCAATGTATCTCAAGATATGCTTGGCATCCTTCCAATGACTCTCATGAGGCTCCTGTGAGAAGCGAGATACAAGTCCGACCGCAAAGGAAATATCAGGATGACTATGTGTCAAGTACAAAAGACTGCCAACCAACTGTCGATACAAGGTAGGATCAACTGTAGGAGTAGTGCAACTGGAAGACAGTACAACACCTGACTGGAATGGAGTAGGGGCAGGCTTGCAATCAGCCATGCCAAATCTCTGAAGCAAATCAAGAGCATACTTCTGCTGGAAAATGAAGATCCCCTCAGAAGTCTGATGAATCTGAAGACCAAGGAAGTAATGCAAAAAACCAAGGTCGGTCATATCAAATTGCTCCATCAATGCTCGTTGTGTACTCTGAATCATGGAAGTAGAACTTCCTGTGAGAATCAAATCATCCACGTAGAGCACAAGTATAAGTAGATCCTCTCCATGTCTCTGAGTATAAACTGTGGGATCGGAATGGCAACGAGTATAGCCAGAAGCAAGCAAGAAACTATCCATCTTCTCATACCAAGCCCGAGGGGCTTGTTTGAGACCATACAATGAATGTCGAAGCCTGCAAACAAGTGAAGAGTTTTGCACAAAACCTGGTGGCTGCTCCATATAGATCTCCTCATGAAGATCCCCATGCAAGAAAGCACTCTTCACATCCATCTGATATACTGACCATCCCTGTGATGCAGCTATAGCAAGGACAAGGCGAATAGAATCCATCTTGGCAACAGGAGCAAAGGTCTCAGAATAGTCAATTCCTTCAACTTGAGAAAACCCCTTTGCAACAAGACGAGCCTTGTACTTGTCAATGGAACCATCTGCTGCATACTTGGTACGATACACCCACTTGCACCGAACCAAATTTCTTCCCTTAGGAAGACGCACAAGATCCCAAGTATGATTCTTCATCAAAGAAGAATACTCATCATCCATAGCACTATCCCACTCTGGAATACCTGAAGCATCTGAAAACTTTTGAGGGTTATCTGAAACTGTATGACTCAAAAGACTAATTCCAGATGTCTGAGAACGAGTGCGTCGAGTGTCTGTGGGATCACCAACAAGAGGACCAGCCTCCTCAAGAGTAACTTGAACCCATTGTGGCCTAGTGGGTGAGTGAAGAGGAGGTTCATCAATTGAAGAAGACTGAGTAGGTTGTGATGAAGAAGAAGTCGAAGGAGGATCTGGCTGGGTGAAGGTCTCAAAAAATTGAACATCACGTCGGAAATGAACCTCTCGTGTGTGAGGATCAAATAATCTGTATGCCTTCACATCCTCACAATAGCCAACAAAGATATAACGCTGACTCTTTTTCTCCATGGATTTACGCCGACCATTCGGAATGAATGCCCAAGCCTCACTACCAAATACTCTGAAGAAGGATACATTAGGCTTGCGATGAGACCAAGCCTCCTTAGGGGTCATATTTCGCACTGCCTTGTGGGGCATACGATTCTAAATATAGTTAGCACAATTGATAGCTTCGGCCCAAAAAGCGTGAGCCATGGACCTAGACTGTATCATACAATTGGCCATTTCCCTGAGAGTCCTGTTCTTTCTCTCCGCGACACCATTCTGCTGAGGAGTGTAAGGAACTGTGTGTTGATGAAGAATACCATGCGTACTGCAAAAATCCTAAAATGCCTGATTGACATACTCCCCCCATTATCTGTGTGTATCTGTCGAAGAGAAAAACTTGACTACTTCTCCACAAAGGTTTTGAAGGTCTTGAAGTTGGCGATTACTTCACTCTTGAGCTTCAAAAAGTAGACCCATGTCCGGCGGGAAAAATCATCAATGAATATTAGCACATACTTGGCCCCTGAAAAAGAAGGAGTTGGGAATGACATAAGATCACTATGGACCAACTCAAGGGGTGTGGTTGCACGTGTAGCATGACCCTTAGGAAAAGGATCTTGATGTTGCTTGCCAAGAACACATCCTTGACAAACACCATCTGTGCAAGTGATCTTTGGAAGACCAACCACTAAGTTATGTGTTTTCATTTGCTAAAGATATCTATAATTCAAGTGCCCAAATCTCTCATGCCAAAGCTTGCTCATTGAATCAGCATGAGCAACAAAACATGAACCTGATGAAGACTCAAATCCATCAAATCGATACAAACGATTCTCATGATCAACTACCCCTGTTGCGACAACCTTCTCAGGATCTTGTAACTGTCTAATAGTCACATTTTGTGGAGTAAACTCAACTAACTTCCCATCTCCAGAATGACAAATCTGATATATGGAAAGAAGATTCGCTGAAATATCAGGAACAAGAAGAACATCCTCAATGCACCCATCTAGCATCTGAACGGAGCCTGTCCCCAAAACTGGAATCTGTGAAGAGTTCCCAACTATAATCTGAGAAGTAGAAGTATGAACTATGGAATCAAGAAGATCACGTGAATTTGTTATGTGATGTGACGCACCTGAATCAAGAATCCAACTATCTGAAGGTGAATACATAGCTCGTACAGAAAGAGCTTGCCCTTTGCCCATGGAAGAAGGCTTAGCCACTGAAATATTGTGCTTCTTCATGGCTTCCTCCAAGGCCTCTAATCTCTTAAAGCAATGAGATGCATCATGTCCAGTTTTGCCACAAAATGAACAAGGATCTCCTATCTTTTTCTTGGACTTGGAAGAAGAATCTCCAGAGGTAGAAGAAGAAGGAGATTGAGTGGACTTCTAATTGTTCTTCGGCTTCGGTTTGGAGGGATTCTCACTACCAGAAGATGATTCTACTTTGGGCTTCTTCTTGTTCTTTCCTTTACCCTTGGATGATTGAGCCATTAGAGCATGATTCTTAGAATTAGGTAAGGCATCCAACTGAATTAACTTGGCCTCCTCCCTAGTAAGACGCTCACAAAACAACTCAAATGTAGGCATTTTGTAATCTTTCCCCATTGCATCCATAGTTGAATAGAAAGTAGAAGAAAACACTTGATAAGGGCCCTTTAACTTAGACAGAATCAAGAAGATACATTCATCACTAGATACATCATGTCCACATCCTTTCAACTGTGACAAAATCATCTTGAATTGAGCAAGAAAATCCTGCATTGAAGGAAACATCTGGAGAGAGGGATTGTAGTTCTGCTTGAAGTTGCAAGGTTCTGAAATGATTTATTTTACCATACAATTCTTCAAGTTTGTCCCAAACATTCTTAGGTGTTTTGCACTCCGAAATATGAAACAACAGATTATCAGATACATGTAAGCCAATGAGCCCTTTTGCTTCATCCATTTTACATCTATGGACAAACTTTTCATAATCCCTTGTAAATTCAGGTTGTTCTACATCTAACATTGGCCATAGACCCTTAGATTGTAACAATTGAGTCATTTTTAGCTTCCATGTATGATAATTGTGTGGAGTGAGTGGTTCAATTTGCCTTAGATCCACCATGAATCACCAAAAGAAAAGGACAATGTGGCACTTAAATTGTGCCTTTCACCCCCCTAGAATGTATTAAAAACTGATTTTGCAACCCCCCCAGCAAATTACAATGAACAAATTTTTGCAATTTTACAAGTGACAAGCTCAAATCAACCGTTTATAACGCACGGTGATTTTTACAATTTTTCAAAAAAAGGAGCTTGCAAAGTTGAAAACAGAGGTTACAAATAGATTCCTTGCAATTTTTTGATCAATTTCAAAAAAAAGTTTGCCAAATTTTGACTTCGTTGGCAAAAGTTACATCAAGAACAAGCAATAAATGCACTTGTACCTTCAAGCTGAAAAATCTGGCAAAAAATGGCAAAATCTAGAAAATTCACCTACACCACTACGAAGTTCGTCGAACCAGCTTTCTGACAATATCTCATTTTTGAAAAACCGACTTCGTGGCGAAAAGTTATGCAAAAAAAAAAAAATGCCTATTTTAGGCCTGTGAAGACTAACTGGGAGCAAAATTTGAGCCCTCGGGGGCTGGCGTTCGTCACCCATGTGACCGCAGGCTGGGTGGCTGCCAAAAAAATTCTGCCGGTAGTTAGGAGAAACCGGGCGGTTTACTGACCGCCCTCCTGGCGGTTAGCGGGCGGTCGGCGGAGCTTCCGGCTGCAGGCGGTGGAGACCGCTGGCGGCTCCCGGTGGCTGTCGGCGGTGGAGACCGCTAGCGGTTGTCGGCGGACTGGCCGCTGGCGGCTGCTAATAACAGTCCGCAGACTGTTAACAGTCTGCGGCTTAAATAAAAGTCGACAGACCCAAAAAAAAACAATGATATGCGCTATTCTAAAGCGCTTAAATTTTTTTATAGTTTTTTTTTGAAAGTTTTAATAAAAAAAGCCGACGGAAATTAAAAAAACTGACTTTTAATTATTATTTTTTTGACGACGTCGTACCTGCGCGGGGGGCCGTACGGCTCTTCGGCTAAAAATTTTTTTGCCCTGAAGACAACTTTTGCCGAATATAGGCAAATTATATATCAAAAAAATTGGAAACGGCCACCCGGATGCAATGGGAGACTTATTTTTGGCTCAAAGTGCACCTGTAAAATGTTGTTCACCAGATCTGAGCTCGAAACCCTTCTTTGCCAAAGCTGCAAATGGTGACGAAATTAAGTGAAACAAAAGCCAGATCTGACTTTTTCGAGCCTCCTGGATGCAATGGGACAGCCTAAAATACTGCCACTATAGCCAAAAGTGCTGCAATCACCAGATCTCACCAAAAATGGAAGCATGCAATATAGGATACAAGAACTCAAAAAACGACAATAGAAATTGATGGAAACTCTCCAATAAAGAAATGGAAGGGGCTTGCCAGATTCAAAGCTCTGATACCATGTTGGAGTTAACAACCCAAGATCTTCAATCTGCAATGCCAAAGAACCTCCACAAGAGATAGAGAGAAGCAACAATGGAAGATGCTATTCCACCAAACAAATATTGCAATATGATACAATGATCAATGCAATACTATACAATGCTATATGCCATCTATTCACAAATATGCTAGAGATGCCTTGCTTATAAAGGCAAGGATAAGAGATAGGATAAGACAAGATCATGACAAGTGTCTTAATCCTATCACATGAGACAACTAACTCATAACTACCTAGGAAATTGGAAATTCTAGATAAGACAACTAATACTTATCTAGATATGACAACTAATATCCTAAGTAAACTTAACATGTGAATTAAGTCCCCTAAGTCCCTAGTAAAGGAATAAACTAGGTACAAGACTTATTCACACCAACAATAATCACAGTACATCACAAATCCAATGCATATAAAATATATGTGCCAGTGGCAGCAGCAAAAATAAAGAAATGAAATTATGGAACCTTATTGATAACCTCAAAGTTAATTTGCCTAACGGTAAAATAATTAGTAATTGAATTATTCAGAAAGCAAGGGCAGATTGCACAAGAAAGAACAGTTCACAAGATTGAGGGTTTTACAGGCAGCCATTGCAAGTCATACACAAAACCCATTCACAAAGCCACAAAACCAAGCTTTCATTTAACAAATTTGTTTTAGAATGAAGTAAAACATAGTAGAAAAATTATATAGCCACCTATAGATTCGAGAAACTACAAAAGAAAATCACAAAAACCATGGCCGGTAACTTACCTCGAGATTTTGCATATATTAAAGATATTTTTTTTAAGTAAAAATGGTGATAAGCGTGGGTATTAAGCTGCACAACAATAAAAAGATAAATGAATCCATTATATACTTGGTACCCCGAAATAAGAGATATGTAGCACAGAGGTCTAAAAACAAATACAACTTACACAAGAGCAACTTCAGCCCTTATAAATCTGTCTTTCAAATCTTAACACAAGGAAAAAAATAGAATAAAACGCATATATTATATAATATGCTGTAACAATCAGCCCCATCTCATTTGTTTTAGATATGCTACTAAAAAAATACATGCATATATATATACTTACAAAATAAGAAAATAAAATAAAGAAGTCAAATTTCTATATTTTGATTTTGGATAAAGGGGAAAAAAATAAAATAGTTTTGGAGCAGTATTTATCTATATCACAAAAATAATTGTAAATATATAATGGAGACCATGGCTGGCACATAAAAGCCCCTATCCCTGCCCCCCCTCTTCACTATAAATTAAAAAAATATATATAACTATTGAAATAAACAACATTTCATTTTTTGAGCACTGTCAAAATAAAATAGCCAAAGATAGGCAAAGATATGCCCAAGCACACGAAAACAACAGTCCCCCGCACGACCAAGAAATTTTTTCCTACTGCTGTCATGTAAACCAAATCTATTAGCAGTGTTGATAACAACCTCTTGAATGCTGTGAATATCATTCAAGATTCTCTCAACATTGATTGTAACTTCACCATACTAGACCTTATCAAAGGATAAATTATTTGGAATGTAAACATTTTCTCACTAAAGTCAATAACAACCTGGGTACTTCCAGCTCTAAGAACAGTTTGGTGAGTAACTTCCTTTACTTGTGGTGAAGAAACCTGCATTGGTCTCACCTTCTCAGTAGCTCACCTACTGAAAACATTCAACAATACAACAATTAGGAGCATCTGATGGAGACCATGATCTCCAGGATCTCTTCATTGTATATTCATGCTTATTGATTCAAATTTCCCCTATTAGCAAGTTTTTCTCTAAAATCAATACTGTATTCATGCCATTCAAGTTTCTTCTCTAGGAATTGTATCAAATACACTCAACAGATTGAGAAAGAAAGAATGCATAAAAATATTTACAACACTCACTAAAATATTCTCCAAGCTAAAAAATGAATATAGCTTAATATAATGCTACAACTAAAGATAATACTTCCACAAAACATATATCATATTATGTTTATATCATAAAAATAATATTTTCAAAGTATCTACTCTATCTCATTTACATCAGACCAGGATTATTTCTAGATCTCTCCTATCTCCAAAAACACTTAAAAAGCATAAAAAATTTTCTCAAAAATTTGTGTCAAAAACTCCCCTTTTTCCAGTAAAAGCCATTGTACCTCTTCTCATCACATGTTGCCCACTTGTAGTAGTCCTCCTCCATCAAAATCCATTGTAGCTCTTCTCATCACGTGTCCACCCTTATGTAGTGCCTACACATAAATAATTAAAAACAAAATTCAAGGGAATAAAAAATTTCCATAGTTGCTTACTTCTTTGCATTATGCCATTTAGGTATGCTTTCCAATTCTTCTTTGCAACTTGTATCTTTTCCATGGCTTGTTGCCCTAGATCACAAACTATCAAGTTTCCATTTTCCTCTTCATTTTTTTTACTTCAATATCAACATTTGGCATGCTCACAATATCAGGCCCTTCACATTCCATCTTTACAATTTCACCTCTTTTATGAGGACTTCTACTTCACCATTACATATGGGGCTTCCAAACATCTCCATCTTTGTTGCTACTTCATCTATGGGGTCACTTTCATAGATGCAACCTATTGGACCACCTCTAACGATAGGTTGTATTCTTCTTCATTGCAATCTTTGAATTCTTCTCTCACAATGTAACCATCAATATTTTCTATTTTCTCTCCCTTTAGGGTAAAATAACTGAAGATCTTCATCCCACTCATTCTCTTCATCTTAATCCCATTCATCTATTTTGTTTCTCTCAAACTCTTTGTAAATCACATTAAAGGGCCTTTCATCCACTAATAATTATGTCGACTCCTCAAAGGATTTAATTTTTCCCTGTGGTTTTATATTGCTTTGCTATCAACATTAAGAGTCCCATTGTAATCTGATTCTGTTTTACATCTCTCAAAATTTATTGGGTTTTTACAATGGATGTGTTCAGTAGAGCATTTTACTCAGTTTCAACTCTTTATCATGTCTCCCGGGGTTTGAACTTGGGTATTTGCTTTGAAAATTTAATTTTCTTATAACATAGGATGGAGCTCATCCCATTTGACCCAGTGTAGTCCCAGTTTGCTTAATTATTTTAAAGCCTTTTCAACGAATCCATTTTGTGCATATCCTGCAATCATTTCATTCCTAGAGACAAAATCTTCACAGGCGTTCTGCCAAATAGTGTAGGAGTCTTGTCATGCATCCATATTCTGTTGTTATCTGTTAAATGAACTCCCATTTGTGCATTGTTGAATTGATTTTTGTGGGTTCATCTACGGCTGTTCTATATATAATATTGTGAATGAGGCATGTGAACTGTTGAATTTGTTAACTAATGTTGTTGTGATGTTAGATAAAGAGGTTATCCATGAAATTGATCAAAAAAGTCCAATCATAGTGTTCAGCAGCCCAAGCAAGCATTGACATCGTATGCCTGATCACTTGTGCACACCAATGGCTCAAGTGAGCCTAAATGTCTTCTCTCCTAGCTTTAATTTCTCTTCAATTGTTGACAACCACAGGGGATGGACAATCAACAATAACAACTACAAGAACATGAAACATAAAATTTTAACACCCTTTTATTTAATCATACAAAAATGTTGCAGCATAATGGATCTATTAGATAGGTGCTAATGCAGTAGAAAGACGAAAGAAGATATTATTGTTCACCACTAATGCAAAATTTAGTGAATTGATCCAATCAGCAGTGCACCATATAACAATAAATCTTAACCCTATAAATTGGGCATACAAAAACTAAAAAGTAAATGTTGTTTTTTAGGACCTGACCAAGCTAGATACCAATTTGGCATATGACAATCCCCCAACTAAGTAAAATTGTACACCCCTAGTTTTTAACCTTGATGATGAATCTCTTATGAAATATCTGCTAGAAGATTAAGAAAAAGTTCAGTGATGATAGAATGGTAAATTATTAAATTGATAGTTCACCACTATTATGAGAATTATTCCCATAAAATGAAAATGCATTATATGAGATAGATACATTAATTTCAAAATTTAATGTAATTCATACTTCAAAGTAAGTTGACACCAGCTAGATGCCAAGATGTAAGCATAACCGAATTGCTAAATAAAAATGTGTGCATGTAAAGGCTAAACCCAAACTTTCATTCTTGTTCCACGAATAAAGTATCGTATGGATACCCTCTAAGATAGGAGAAAGGATCTAGTAGTTGTGCACCCTAACTTCGTGCTTCTAATTATCCTATGTGGAAATTTCAAATCACTCCCAATTTTTTACAACAGCTTACTTGGCAAGTTCCCTGTGTATAACTAAGGTTTCAGGGCCACATCATCAAATATGATGCCACATCAGCATGCTTTTTGTCAAGGTGTCCAAAAAGGCCCAAAAAAAAAGTGAGACCAATAGTTGTGAATTCACAGCATGTTTTATTGAGCACTAATGTGGAATCACATGATTGGTTGCTTTTTAGATCAAAGGAATACATTTTGTTTAATTATGGGTAGTCATCGTCAACACTAACAACTTTAAAGTCACAACTATTGGTCCTATATTGATAAAAATATTGGGCATTATATAAACAACTACTATCACAACTATTGAAACATGCTCAGGTATTGGTTCCTCTCCCCTATGCCATTACAAAAAAAAAATGGTATCACAAAAAAGATCAGAGGAACAAATAGAGATGCGTATGTAGATGTGGGGAAGTCAATTTCGAATTTCCAATGAATAATAAACATTATGAAATGAATACAATGAGCTTAGCAAGATGCCGGTAACATTTTCCTTGCATCAAAAGATCCTGCAATCACAAATAAAAAATTAAACAGCCATAGGAGCATGATAGCTGCTATTTTCATTTCAAATTCTAAACTACTGCTTGAGCTTCTATGTTTCAGCAAAAGCTAATTTCTACAGAACTTTTAGAACTTGGATTCCTGCTTTGGCAAGTAACTTGTTTATAGTTTTCACCGCAGCCGCAGGTATTAAAGGCTTTGTGAAACAAGGGTATATATAAACACATGTTCATAATTGTTATTCCCCCAATTTATTGATAAAAAATACATCTAGCACTACCATCATGCCAAACAAAAAAATTTGACTTGATTTTGCTTCCTTGCTGCTTGGATTATTTTGATATTTGAACATAAACCATCTGTGTGTATCCATTAAACACACTGTTGTCTAGACTACTTGTCCAATTTTTCAAAACAAAAAACTTGTTGATCATCTAGAACAATAGGTTTAGAGGAACAGGTAGGGTTGTATCTAGTTGTTGGGTGAGGGATGGTCTAACAATAGGTGGAAGCTCCCAGTAGAGGTGCAACACAGATTCAACAAACTTGCTATTATCAACATGCTCTACATGAGAAATCATCTCAAAGCTATGATTGAAGTTGTCTCTCACATGTCCTCTGACACCCCCACCAGGCATCCCCCAAGCTCTTTGATGTCTAAGGCCTTATCCCAAAATTGCTCCCTTACGGCTCTCATCCTAGCTTCATCGCTATCTGCATTGCAGCTATGTCCACCACCTAAAATGTTACAGTGAAACATAACATTGAAGGGTTCAATTATAGCAAGAAATTTGCATGGTGCCTAACTAATCAATGTATAAATAATTGTAAAGGATGAATGCATGTCTCTTATTTATTAATTATTTACAACTACATTATACAACGTTCAATTATTTTAGGCTAAACGAATTATGGAAGGGTCTGTGTCCTCTGTAAATTAGATTTATTTTTGAAAATTCAGTGCATCTTAAAAGATTTAATGATTTTTGTTTCTGCTAAGGACTTCTACTATAACTAATACTAATTGGCAATCTCTTCCAAGGAGTTCCCTATGATTAATTAACACCGCACAAAGTGAGATAATCTATTCGGATCATACAACTAAGTGGGTCATTGATCGTACAATCAGGATAGTATAACATGGAGTTACAAACTTGGATGTATATCCTCGCATTAGTTTAAGATTAATGCTTTCTTCATACTACTCCAACATCCACCTTAATTCCTCCAACTGCAAACTCCAATTTTTGTAGCTTCCTTTGTTTATCTTTTGTTTGCTTCTGCCTCTTTCCTTATGCGATTTCTCCTTCCAACATAGGTTCCCTTTTTTTCACATCATGAAACAACCCCACATATGCATCCACAACTATACCCACAACACTCCTCTAAGCTATTCAAAATGCTTCTCACAAATTCTCTACTCACAGCATCTTAGGATGCCCTGATCCAAAAATTGATGCAGATTTCTCTAATCTACCATTTTATCACTAAGAGCAATATTTTGTTCTTGTCATTCAAGACTCTTCTCTAAGATCTATATCAAACACACTCAACAAACTCTAAAAGAAATAATGTGTAAGAGGATCTACAACACTCATTAAAATGCTCTCCAATTTAATAAAGGAACATAACATAATGTAAAGCTACAACTGAAGATAATACTTCCACACAACATAAATCATATTACACTTATATCAGAAAAAGAAAGTTTACAAACTATCTACTCTATCTCAGTTTATATTAAACCAGGCTTATTTCCAGATCTCTCCAATCTCCCAAAAACTCTTAAAAAAAAACCCCAAAAACTATTCTCTAAAAATTCTCTCCCTTTTCTCCCAACAACACACCCCAAAAATAAACAAAAACCCTACGAAAAAAATGGGAAAACCCCCACCAAACCACTACAGCAGTTACAAATTCAACAAAAGACATCCATCACAAGTATTTTCCTAAAATATCTAAATGAATTGACTAACAAGAGGAGAGAAATAGTCATTAAAAGGGCAGTTACATCACTTATTGTGGAAATCATACCACTATCTCTACCAGAACCACCACCGACGTTTTTTCCTGAACCTTGGCTGACAATTCTTTTGGGACTATCAATAACTTTGTTTAATGGTCACACCCTCTTAAATTCTCTTTCATAAAAATCACTCTGGAAAGATCTCTATCCTGCCTTGTCTTTCTTAAATGTCTGGCAAATATAATATGCTAATGTAAAGTTTTATTAGGGTTTGTTCGGCATTACCAAAGCAGTCCATATTTATGGCTACTTAGAGACAAGTCCGACCATCCAGCCTGGTATCGAAAACATGAACATCTCTTTCCAATGGTCTCTCTACTACATCTGAACAACCACCTTCACAGGCATCTGCCAATAGTATTCTACCCTTCATCTCACCTTCTCTCCCTTCACATTTCCTACATTCTTTCTTTTCATTTTTCCTTCAGCATTGGCCTCTCCTTTTTCTCAACTGCCCTTGCAACCTGCGTCCCTCTGCATTTTACCTTCCTGTGATCTCTACATTTCTTCATTCATTTCCTCCCATGGAGAGGGTTTTGAAATCTACTATGCCTTTCTTACGCACACAACTATGTCTTCTATTTTCTCACAAGCTCTCTTTGCCTTTTTTATTCTCATCCCCAACCGTCCCCTATTTCTTTCTTCTCCCCATCTTTATCTCCATCCCAAGAACTCGTGAATATCTGCAATGCCAGTCACTTAGCATTGATCTATGTCCAAACCTTCAAGTCAATTTTCCTGTTCCCAAAGACATTTTTAAAATTGCCTTTATCTGCCTGAGTTGCAAAAAAATCCTTCACTCACCGTCCAACCCATTCCTATGCCAACTCTCCTCTCATCTCCAAATTAATGCCCATGTTAATAGGCCCATAACGTAGCAAATGGAACTGCCAGTTCGTCCCTGGTCTACGCAGCCCATGCCTCCTTAATTCACTTCCAGCTACTCTTATTAGCCCATATTTTATGCGGGAAGCATGTTTGGTACTGACACGGAGGATATCGTCAAGGTACGTTGATTTCCCACTGGAACATCCCTAATTAATGGCACAAAAGCCAAACAACCTAATCTCAAAAAATTTTAAACCAAAAACCATTCTGGTGGGATTTCACCCAAATCCAACAGGAGGAGGCCTGAAATATTTTCCAGCATCAGACAGTAAGACATTTCTGGTGGAATTCCCACCTATAATAGCCTATCAGCTAACAAGTAACCATTCCAACACATATCTCTTAACATAAGAAATATTCAGCCTAACCCAAGCCTCTCTAGTATCCATGAGAACCCACCAATCAATCCATGCCAACTTCAAATGCAACCTGCATAATCATGAAGCTCTAAGCAAATGATTAATACTCAAAAAACAAAGAGAACTACATCCTCTCAAAAGAAAGAACTATAAAACCTTTACCAAAGACTCTAAGGGTCCTCCATGAAACAAGATGTTAAAAACCTCTTCAAATCACATGAAGATAATCATATCCTACCAAATCTCCCACTAAACTGTGATACCGAGCTATACATGGAAACAAGATAAACATCAAACTATCACTATCAAAAGCTCCCGCTGAAACATGTAACCAAGCTAAAACCATAATCTCTAAATCAAGAAGATAAAAGACACTTCTTTTACAAATTTGTAATAACACAATAGTACAAGCTCCCACTATAGCCAAAAAACCTTCAAACTTTTAAGAGAAAGGTGTCCCAAACTCTACCCAACCATTAGCTCTGATACCAAATGTTGATAAATGAAGGTGAAATTGTAGATTAAAACGTGTAAAACTATGTGACTGTAGATTTAATTAAGTGTTCTTTGCCACAATTCTTTGTGCATGATTAATCTTTTTAGATGAACTTTACCAATTGTAGAGGGAGATAGAAGATTGTAGAAGAAAGAGACAAGAAGATATAAGTGACATAGCATATAGGTGGAGAAACCCTTTTAGGGAAAAACTCCACCAAAATCAATAGTGCTTGTATTATTTAACCCTAGAACAAGATTAGTACAATAATACTATATCAATTCTTGATTGATATGCTTCCTTTCCTTCAACAATCCTTCTTCAAAATCTGCGCAAAAATCTCATACACTTCTAAAGCTAAAGCTATTGATGCATTCGATGTGACCAAGTATGAATCCACACATCCCATGCCATGCTTCAAACCCTCACACATTTACAAGATCAACCTGCTAACCTTCTACTACCTGCAATAAACTCTAATGCAATTGCTGCAATAAATAGACAATTAATTGTGCATGTAAACTCATAAGAGTTATCAAATACAAGAGCTTAAATCTCCTCTCAAAAATGTATGCCTAGATTGTGCAAGTAGAGTTCCACACTATATCATGAAGTCAAAACCAAAGTCTCCTCAATTTAGGCACCCCAAATTGAACACTTAACTAATCGTTGATCAAGAAAATATCTTGCAAGCATCACCTCAAAGTTGGTGTCCAAGAATGGGACCACTTAATTGAGCCTTGTAAATATCTTCTCATGCAAAAAGTATTAACTAAAAGATGCCAACTTGGGCACCCAAAGTGGTCCCAAGTCAATAACTGAAACATAAATCTCCTTCAATTCATGCAAACATTATGCATGATTGATCATCCCCACTTAACTGAATGTATCCACCTATTATTTATCATGCAACTGAAGTCATTAGTCATGCAACTAGAGTCAACTGAAGTCAACTAGCATTCAACTGAAACTAACTACATGCAACTTAATAATTTAACTAAACCATAACTGAACTAAATTAAACTAAACTAAATTGATACTGAATTGAACTAAATTGAAATGAACTGAACTAAACTAAACTAAACTCCACTCATGTAAATATCAATCCCTAATTTGTAGGATCTTTACATGCATTACTGAAGTTTTATCTATCCTCCAAACGATTAACTTAAGCAAGATGGGTTCCACCTTCGATGTGGGCACCCCATGTGCTCCTATTTTGTAGATCGTTTGGGCATCCCCACATGTTCCTATCATTTAGGAATAATCACAAATGTCAATTTACATGTTCATTTCATTTGAATTTAATCTCTTTCTAATCCTATTGTTGGGGAACACTTTCCAAGGACTTAGGAGATACATGAAATATGTTTAGCATTGCAATTAAATGGTATCCTATTCCCCAAATTCTCCCACTTGACATTATACATTGCAATTATTCTAAACAAGGAATCATAATTATACAACCTTCTCATTAGGTCTATGATGGACTCACATCCATTTTCAGGTGTAGGCTCCTCGGTCTTTACTATTGAAAAGGTTTTATAACAACCATTCCAACACATATCTCTTAACATAAGAAATATCTAGCCTAACCCAAGTCTCTCTAGTATCCAGGAGCACCCACCAATCAATCCATGCCAATTTCAAATGCAACCTGCATAATCATGAAGCTCCAAGAAAATAATAAATACTCAAAACCAAAGAGAACTACATCCTCTCCAAAGAAAGAATAATAACACCTTTACCAAAGAATCTAAGGGTCCTCCATGAAACAAGATGTTAAAAACCTCTTCAAATCACATGAAGATAATGATATCCTACCAAACCTCTCAATGAATTGTGATACCGAGCTATACATGGCAACAAGATAAACATCAAACCATCACTGTCAAAAGCTCCCATTGAAACATGTAACCAAGCTATCCATGACATCATGATAACCATCTCCTAAATTAAGGTCATCCATGGCCTCAATACAATCAAAGAATCTATTGTTAATGACACAACTCCCAAAATGTCAAGAAAAACCATGATCTCTAAACCAAGAAGATAAAACACACTTATTTTAGAAATTTGTAATAACACAATAGTACAAGCTCCCACTACAACCAAAAAACTTCAAACTTTTAACAGAAAGGAATCACAAACTCTACCCAACCATTAGCTCTAATACCAAATGTTGAAAAATGAAGGTGAAATTGTAGCTTAAAACTTGTAAAACAATATGATTGTAGATTTAATTAAGTGTTCTTTGTCACAATTCTTTGTGTATCATTAATATTTTTAGATCAATTTTACCAATTGTAGAAAGAGATAGAAGATTGTAGAAGAATGAGACAAGAAGATACAAGTGACACAACATATATGTGGAAGAACCCTTTCGAGAAAAAACTAAACCAGAATCAATAGTGCTTGTATTATTTAACCTTAGAACAAGATTACAATAATGTTGTATCAATACTTGATTGATATGCTTCCTTGCCTTCAACAATGCTTCTTCACAACCTACACAAAACTCTCATACACTTATGAACCACAAGCTATCCATGCATTCCATGTGACCATCCATGAATCCACACATCCCATGCCATGCTTCAAAACCTCACACATGCACAAGCTCAACCTGCTAACCTGCTACTACCTACAATAAACTCTAATACAATTGCTGCAATAAATAGACAATTAATTGTGCATGTAAACTCATAAGAGTTATCAAATACAAGAGCACAAAGCTCCTCTCCAAAATCTACACCTAGACTGTGCAAGTAGAGTTCCACATTGTAACATGAAGTCAAAACCAAAGTCTCCTCAATTTAGGTGCCCCAAACTTAATAGTTAACTGATTGTTGGTCAACAAAATCTCTTGCAAGCATCACTCAAAGTTGGCACCCAAGAATGGACCCACTGAACTGAGCCTTGTAAATATCTTCGTATGCAAAATGTGTTAACTCAAAGTTTCCAAATTGGGTGCCCAAGGTGGTCCTAAGTCAATCTTAGTTAATTGAAACATATCTCTCCATAAATTCATGCAAAAATTATGCATGATTGATCATCCCCACTTAACTGAATGTATCCACCTGTTATTTGTAATGCAAATGAAGTCAACTAGCATTCAACTAAAACTAACTACATGCAACTAAAGATAATTGAATTGAACTGAACTGATACTGAACTGAGCTAAACTGAACTGAAATGACCTAAACTGAACTTAATTGAACTAAACTGAACTCCACTCATGTAGATATCAATCCTTAATTTGTAGGATCTTTACATGCATTACTAAATTTTTATCTATCATCCAAACAATCAACTTAAGCAAGGTGGGTTCCATCTTCCATGTGGGCACCGCATGCGGTCCTATTTTGTAGGAGCTCTTCATGGGCATCCCCACATCTTCGTATCATTTAGGAATAATGACAAATGTCAATTTACATGTTCATTTCATTTGAATTAAATCTCTTTCTAATCCTAGTGTTGGGGAATACTTTCTAAGGACTTAGGAGATACATGAAATATGTTTAGGATTACAATTAAATGGCATCCTATTCCCAACACTCTCCCACTTGACATTATACATTGCAATTATTCTAAACAAGGAATCATAATTATACAACCTTCTCATTAGGTGTATGATGGACTCACATCCATTTCCAGGTGTAGACTCCTCAGTCTTTACTATTGAAAAATATTTTATAACAAGTAACCATTCCATCAAAGATCTCTTAACATTTGAAATATCTAGCCAAACCCAAGTCTCTCTAGTATCCCTAAGCACCCACCAATCAATCCATGCCAACTTCAAATGCAACCTACATAATCATGAAGCTCCAAGCAAATGATTAATATTCAAAACCAAAGAGAACTACATCCTCTCAAAAG
Source organism: Sequoia sempervirens (assembly GCA_007258455.2). NCBI lineage: Eukaryota > Viridiplantae > Streptophyta > Pinopsida > Cupressales > Cupressaceae > Sequoia > Sequoia sempervirens. The sequence goes on from VDFB02000001.1 coordinate 14,995,915, forward strand.
AAAGAACAATAATACCTTTACCAAAGACTCTAAGGGTCCTCCATGAAACAAGATGTTAAAAACCTCTTCAAATAACATGAAGATAACCATATCCTACCAAAGCTCCCACTAAACTTTGATACCGAGCTATCCATGGCAACAAGATAAACATCAAACCATCACTATCAAAATATCCCATTGATATATGTAACCAATCTATCCATGAAATTGTGATAACCATCTCCTAAATTAAGATCGTCCATGGCCTTAACACAATCAATGAATTTGTTGTTAATGACACAACTCCCAAAAGGTAAAGAAAAACCATAATCTCTAAACCAATAAGATAAAAGACACTTCTTTTACAAATCTATAATAACACAATAGTACAAGCTCCCACTACAACTGAAAAACCTTCAAAATTATAAGAGAAAGACATCCCAAACTCTACCCAACCATTAGCTCTAATACCAAATGTTGAAAATGAAGGTGAAAATGTAGCTTAAAAGTTGTAAAACTATATGACTTTAGATTTAACTAAGTGTTCCTTGTCACAATTCTTTGTGTACAATTAATCCTTTGAGATCAATTTTACCAATTGTAGAATGAGACAAAAGATTGTAGAAGAATGAAAAGAAGATAGAAGTGACATAGGGGTAAGTGCACCAAGATAATACCCAAAAACGGGGCTTAAGTGGCCTCTTTTTTTCTGAAATCAGGAAAGACTGACCTTGGATGTGAAATTGAGGATAGTTACACTCAAAATTTTGAGATGGAACAAAAAGAAGGATTTGAGTGCTCCGATTCTACTTTCTAAACTACTAATTTATTTTGAAAATGATTGAGATTAAGGGGTTCAAATGAGGGATGTACAAAAATTGGTGTTATTTGTGTTAGAAAAACATAGCATAGCAACTCTTGTACAACCCTCATATGGTGAACCTCTTTTTAGTATTTTTAAAATCGCTACAGTAAGAAGTTAGCTAACAGTATGTAGTTGATGCATGATTTTTTTGATAATTTTTTAATGAATATTTTATTTTTTACTAATTTTCGAAGTGGAAACTTCTTGCATTTTCTGTTTTGCTATGCTACCACTACAAATTTTGGAAACTAATTGAAATTTTTTTAAAAAAAATTGTAGAATGGAGTCTAGTTTCTAAAAATGTAATTTATTTGAAATTTCGATGAATGGTTAATTTATAACGAAAAAAACACCAAACACTACTTTTTTCCAAAAAAGAGACATACAAACAAAAGAAATTATGGATGAACGGCTTAACATTGTCAGAAAGTGAAAAAAAATTACATCGTTGTATAGCTAAGAGAGAACCTAACATTACCCATATGTTCATTTTTTTTTATATTGAACCACACGCAATCCTGATGATGAGCACTAACACGATTATGTTAAATATTGTAGAAATTGCAAAAACACGTCTCTGGTCATTGGAAATGCCCTCCAAGCCTTTGGGTTGGTATTCTAAGGAAAATACCAATCCCAAGGCTTGGGGATTCCCAAAGAAAGATATAACATGAGCGTTTCTTAACGCGCTCGCATTATATGTCAGTTTTGGCATGGTTTTTTGGTTTGTGGGGAGCATCTCTAGCAAGACATAACGCGAGTGTGGTATAACACAGTCACGTTATGTCTTGCTTTATGTTAAATACATATTGAATGTATGTTTATGTATTTGTATGTTTGTATGCACATGTATGCTTGTATGTCATGTATGTATGTATGTATGTATGCATGTATGTATCAACACATGTATATTATATGTATGCCTACTTGTATGTAAGATTTTATATATATGTGCATGTAGAATTGTATGTACATATGTATTATTCTTCTATGTATGTATTTATGCATGTCTTTAGAGGGAGGGAGAATTTTAAGAGAGAGAGAGATCTATAGTTATCTAGGTAGGGTGGGAGAGGGAGAGGGAGGGGGAGGGGGAGAGGGGGAGAGAGAGAGAGAGTGTGTGTGTCTGGAGAGAGGGAGAGGGGGTGGAAGTGAGAGTTTAAGAGAGAGGGAGTGGGAGAGAAGGGATTGGAGTGAGAGGGACTTAACTAGGTAGGGTGGGAGGGATAAAGGGAGTGAGAGAGAGGGGGGCTGGAAGAGAGAGAATTGAGAGAGAGGGAGAGAGAGGGGGGAGAGAGAGATATGGAGAGAAAGAGAGAGTTATGTAGATAAATTTGCCAAAAGGGAGACAGGGAGTGTGAGGGGAAATTGAAAGGAGATAAAAGGATAAGAAGAGTTTAAGAGAGAGAGGAGTGCAGAGAAAGGGGTTGGGTGAGAGGGACTTAGCTAGGTAGGGTGGGAGGGATAAAGGAGAGTAGAGAGAAGTGGAGAAAGTGAGAGAGAGAGAGATAGAGAGAGAAGTTATAGGTAGGAGGGTTCCAAAAAGGGAGAGACTTGACAGAGTGTGAGGTAGGAGACTTGAGATAGTGGTAGAGAGGGAGTCAGAGAGTGGGAGAGAGAGAGTGTAGTGAGAGACTTGAGAGGTAGAGGTTTGGGAGAGAAGTGACCTAATAGAGGGAGAAAAGAGGGGTGGAGTGAGAGGGACTTATCTAGGTAGGGTGGGAGGGATAGATAGAGGAGAGAGATACCTAGGTAGGTTGCCAGAGAGAGACCTGAGAGAGAGCGGGTGGGAGGGAGATACATGAGAGAGAGAGGGAGTGGGAGAGAGTGGGAGGTGGATAGAGAGAGATAGATAGAGGGAGCGATAGAGGGTGGTAGGGATTGATTGAACGACAGGTACCTAGAAAGAGGGAGAGGGTAGATAGAGACAATTAGAGAGGGTAGGAGAGAGGGAGGGAGGGAGAGGTGAGATGTATATATAGAGAGAAAGCAATAGGGTTTGATGGTATAGGGTTGAGGGATTAGGGTGGGGGACCTATAGAGTTGATGGTTTATAGGGTATTAGGGTCTAAGGGTTGAGGGTTGAGGGATTAGGGTTGATGGTAGAGAGTATTGGGTTGAGGGTTTAGGGTAGAAGGTTTAAGTTTTTAGGGTTAAAGGGTTTAGGGTTAAAGGTTTAGGTTTGAGGGTAGAGGGTTTAGGGTGTAGGTTTGAGGGTATGTGGTTGAAGGATTGGGTTGAGGGTCCAATGTAAAGGGTAGAGGGTATAGGGGTTGAGGGTTTAATTTATAGGGTAGAGGATAAAGGGTATAGGGTTTAAGGGTTTAGGGTTTAAGGGTCGAGGGTTGAGGGTCAAGGGTTGAGGGTCGAGGGTTGAGGATAGAAGATTCAAGGTATAGGGTATAGGGTCGAGGGATTAGGGTTGAGGGTCCAATGTATAGGGTGGAGGGTATAGGGGTTGAGGGATTAGGGTTTAAGGGTTGAGGGTAGATGGTAGAGGGGAGAGAGATAGAATTAAGGTATAGGGTAGAGGATAGAGGGTAGGGTGCCAAAGGGAGAGACTTGAGAGTGTGAGGGGTGTGAGAAGGATAGACTTGAGAGATAGGTAGTGAGAGGGAGTGCGAGAGGGATGGAGTGGGAGAGAGAGGGAGTGTGAGTGAGAGACCTGAGAGAGGGAGAGTTTGTGGGAGTGAGTGACCTAATAGAGGGAGAGAAAGAGGGAGGTGGAATGGGAGGATCTTATCTAAGTAGGGTGGGAAGGATAGATAGATAGAGGGGGGAGAGAGAGAGAGTTATCTAGATAGGTTTCCAGAGGGAGAGACCTGAGAGGGGGTGTGGGAGGAATGAACATAGAGAGAGAGAGAGGAGAGAGTGGGAGAGAGTGGGAGAGAGATAGAGAGATAGGGGATCTATAGAGGGTGGTAGGGATTGATTGAATGATAGGTACATAGAAAGAGGGAGAGGGTAGATAGAGACAATTAGAGAGGGTAGGAGAGAGGGAGGGAGGGGTGAGATGTATAGATAGAGAGAAAGCGATAAGGGTTGAGGGTGTTATAAAAATTGAGGGGAATTAGGGTGCTGGAGGACCTATAGGGTTGATGATTAAATTATTATAGGGTTTTAGGGTTGAGGTTGAAAAGTTAGGGTTGATGGTAGAGTATTGGGTTGAGGTATATAGAATTACGAAAGGTTTAAGGGTTTAGTATTTAAAGGGTTTAGAGGTTAGGAGTTTACTTGATTTGAGAGTAGAAGGGTTTAAAGGTACAAATTTAGCAGTATATAGTTGAAAGATTAGGTTAGAGAGGTCCAATGTATGTAATGGAGGTTTAGAAGTTGAGGAGTTTAGGGTTAGAGATTGAGGTTGATGGATTATGGTTGAGAGGTTGAGAGTAGGGAATGAGGGTTTAATGTAGGAGTAGGGTATAGAATTAGGGTTTACTAGGGTTGAGGTTGAGGTTGAAGGTCCGAGGTTGAGGTAGAAGGATTTAAGAGTGATTATATGAGTATAGGGTCAAAGGGATTAAGTTGAGAATTGAATGTATGGGGTGGATGATGAGGGTTAGAGGATTAGGAGTTTAAGGAGTGAGGGTAAAGGGTTGAGGGTTTAAGGGTTGAGGTTTTAGGGATTATGGTTGAGGGATTAGTTTTGAGGGATTGGGGTTTAGGGTAGAGGGTATTGGGTTGAGGGTAGAGGTTAGAGGGTTTAAGGGTTTAATGTTTAAGGGTTGAGGATCGAGGGTTAGGATTGAGTTTTTAAGGGTTTAAGGGTTTAGGGATTAGGGTAGAGAAGGAGGGATGGATGGATAGAGAGAAGGAGAGAAGAGGAGGGAGGGACATAGATATATGAAGGTTGAGGATCAAATGTATAAGGTAGAGGGTTGAGAATAGAGGGTATAGGGTTGAGGACCTATAGGTTGAGGGATTAGGGTTGATGGTACATATGGTTGAAGGATTGGAGTTAAGAGTCCAATGTATAGGGTAGATGGTATTAGGGTTGAGGGTTTAGGGTTTGAGAGTTGAGGATTGAGGGATTAAGGGTTGAGGGTTGAGAATTGAGGGTTGGGTGTCTAATGTATAGGGTAGAGGGTACAGGGTACAGGGTACAGGGTTTGAGGGTTGAGGGTTGAGGGCTTAAGGTTGAGGGTAGAGGATTGAGGGTATAGGATTGGGGGATTAGGGTTGAGGGTCCAATGTATAGGGTAGAGGGTATAAGGGTTGAGGGATTAAGGGTCAAGAGAGTTGAGGGATTAGGTAGATAGTTTACTAAGTGGGTTTAAGGGTTTAAGGGTTGATGGATTAGGGTAGAGGGTAGAGGGTTTAAGGGTTGAGGGTTTATAGTTTAGGGTTGAGTTTTTAAGGGTTTATAGGGTTGAGGGTTTAAGAGTTGAGGGTTTAAGGCTGAGGGTAGAGGATTGAAGGTTGAGGGATTAGGGTAGAGAGTTTACTAAGTGGGTTTAAGGGTTTAAGGGTTGACGAATTAGGTTTGAGGGTAGAGGATAGAGGATTGAGGGTAGAGGGTAGAGGGTTTAAGGGTTGAAGTTTTAGGGTAGAGTCATCAAGGAATCCTTTCGAAAGATGTTCACTTCATCAAGGAATTTGAAAGGAAGGATATGCCCCCATGCAAGGGGAAATAAAATTTGTTCCCACTAAGGAGGAATCTCTTCAAGTCCTTTCTTTACAAACCCATGATGAAGGAAACACATTCCATTAGGGTTCCAAGGTAAGAATGTGATGCTAAGTAAAAGTTTGTGAAGACTTTCAAGAAAAGATTCGTTGGAAACGAATGCATTTTTTGAAAGGGGCAACTCAAGAAAAGAAGAGAAAAAGCTAAAGGATGCAAAAAGAAAAAAAACACAAACAAAGGACATGGGTATAGCCTAATGTTTCAGGGTCAAAACTGCTCATAAATATATGTGTGTGTGTGTGTGTGTGTGTGTGTGTGTGTATGTATGTATGTATAATAATAGTATATAAATGAACTGTCATCTACCCCCTACTATATTAGGCCATGTGAGGAATGCACGAGAAGACAAAGTGAAAAAAAAAATTGGGTCAACATGGAAGGGGAGCATAAATTCCCCCAATGCTTTGCATCATCCCCAATTTAATAAAAATCAAGCACAAACATGGAAGAATGATGATACAAATAGAAGAAGGTTTACGATAAAAAATCCACACCTATATCCAAGTACCAATAGGGGTGACGAGGTTCATCTAGACACATATAGCACATTCGTAAGGGAACACACACACACAAGATCAAGAAAAGGGGCGTCCTCCTAATATTGATCGACCAAGAGGTTGTCCACTTCCCAATCTAAATCCTCATAAGGGGAAGGAGGATGAGCCTACAATGGTAGGATGTTAAGAGGAGGAGCATCTAGCCCTCCCACAACAAGGGGAAAGGAAGAAGGCCCCTTGAGGTCCTCTCCATCGAGCTCTTGTGGAGTCAAAGTCAGCGATTTCATGAAGATCGTCGACATGGCCGAAACCTCATCCACAAAGTTAAACTTGCACCCCATAGGACTGCTATGTCTTACTTCAGTGGATGGGATGGGTTGTGACTGAGGTTCACCACTAAGCTTGCTAAATGACTTAGGAGCGATGACGAACTTAGAGGAAGCCAGAACTGGTTCTGTCATAAGGATAGAACAAGTCAACATAGGACCACCTTGCAAAGAAGGTGGGCTCCTCTTATGTCCTTCATCACTAGAAGGACCACCCTCTACCTCTTTCTTTGTTGGAGGAGATTAACTCCCCACAGATGAAGCTAGGGGTGCAGAGAAAGAGGAAGAAAGAACTGCAACGGATACAACCGAAGTGTTAACCATATCCACGGGCTTCGGGAAGGGCTAGATATCTAGAATAGATATCAGCAAAGGTGGCTTCACCAAATGAGGGATGAAAACCTATAACCATTTAGGGTTAGGAAAATTTGTGCTTGCAATGAAAGCTGGGAGTGGACTAGACTGGACAAAAGAAAAAGGAAGGGAGGAAGAAGACACTGTAAGATCTCCTAAAGTAGGAGTGGTCGTTCCTTCCTCCTTCTGTTGGGAGGAAGCTTGCTTGGCCAGGAGAGCCTTTCTTCGGTGCTTGCGTTCATGTGCAAGGAAGTTTCTACGACTCTTGGAGTTAGAGGCCAGAGTTTGTGAAGGGAAAAAAGCTTCCTACTCATCCCTAGGAACATCCACTACTGTCATTTCTGGCAGAGGGATAGGTTCCTACACATGAATAGGAAGAATAGGCTGAGGAGCAATAGGAGGAGCCAAATAGAGACCCTTGGTAGTGGGCCTCTTTCCAATCACTTCCTTAGGAGCAGGAATAGTAGGAGGCCATGAGTCGAATTCTCTACAAGAACCTTTCTTTCTATTCTATAAATAGTACCACAATCTGAGGTATTCATTAGGGAGGTCCACGATCCTGAGTTTGGGCCTATGCCAAGGAGGAATCATCAGACTCAGTGGGTAGCTACTAGGCTGACTCAATCAATACTCTTCCCAAGAAGGGGGAGAGGACGAGGAAGATCGAGAGGAGGTAGCCTTCCCTTTTCCATTATGAGAAGGAGAGGGATCTAGTGTGGACTTCTCCTTCTCTTTTGAACAGAGAAGGAATAGTAGTTAGCAGGCTTCTTCTTCTCTTCTCAGGAAGAGGTGGCCAATTGCTTAGTAGGTCTATACTTCACATAGCTTTGGCTTCCCTTTGCCCCCAATTTTATACTTCACATAGCTCTTATAAAGTAGGTCTATTCTCAGAGGAGGCAGACCGACTGGGGAGGGTCAGAAGTGATCCAATGAATATCCACCATGGGACACCAAGGGCTGGTATCTAGTGTCATGCACTATGTGTACAACACCTTCATGGGAGAACTTCAAACACTTGTGAATAATAGAGGAGATTTCATTCATGGAGGTGAGCCAGGTATGCCTAGCTTTAGCCTAAATAGATCTGACTCTAAGATAACATCAAAAGTTGTGTTGACAACCCTAGGTCCAACTAGGATAGACAAAGTGATCGAGCCATAAGGTTTAAGGAACATACCATCGTGTGTACTGATGGTACATTTTGTTTCTTCATATTTTTCCTTTTGTAGTGAATTTAATACTAATGTTTCTTTAGTAATAATATTCACACGGTTCGTAGGGTCAATCAAGACTCATATTACAATGTTACCATTGAGAGGAGTGGGAATGTAAAGAGGTGAAGGTTTGTTGTTTAGGGGAAAATTCTATGATGTAAATGTAACATCTGGCGAACCGGGTATGGGTGGAATAGTAGAAGTTACTATGACCATATTAACATATAGGCCTTGGGTTGAGTAACAAAATCAATGGGATCAATAATCATGTTAGTAGAGTGTGATGGAAACGGGTTCGTGTATATTTGCAATTCACTATTTTCCTTTGCCACTGATTTGTTAGTATTTTGTTTATTCCCATCGAGATGAATGGTACCGTCCTCAATGTGGTCCTATATCTCATGATGTAGCTGCATACATTGTTCGGTATCATGTCTATTAACATGATGGTACTAAAAGTAGGTGCTCCCATCATACCAGTTAGGGTAGGGTTCCTTAACAGGCTTAGGGGTCGGTAAAGTTACGATCTTATCTTTCAAAAAATTTTGTAAGATGGAATTATAATATTCTAACAACTTTGTGAATTTTTGGTTGCGTTTGAGGTCATTGTCATTGATAGCAGCTACTACATTCGCAATGGCTTTACCTCTCCTAGAGATTGATATGATGGATTTCCCTTCAGAATGGGAGAATGAAGATGATCCCTTAAACTGAGCAACCATTTGTTGATACTCTTGTAAAGCTGCATACAAATGTGCAAAAGAAGGGTATTTCATCAAGGTGAACTTCTCTTGCTAAGGCCTTTGTAAGTTTCCTATGAAAACCTTTTACATGTCAAAGTCGGGCAGCTGGTATGAGATTTTTGAAAGGAGTGCTTGATAACGTACTATGAAATCAATAATATTTTCATTATCTTCTTGTTTACATCAGACAAGATCCTAAAAGGTCACCTTTGGTCCAATGTTCACTTGGAATTGTCTAAGGAACTAATTTACAAGTTGGTTGAATGAGAAAATAGAATTTTTAGGCAAGGAATAGTAGCATTCAAGTGTTGTGTCCTTGAGAGATCAAGAAAATAGTTTAGCCATCAACACATCATGATGGAAGTAGTCAGCGCAAAGGGCATTAAAGGCAGATACATATGTCTATGGATCTCCCTTGCCACCAAAATTCTCAAATTTAGGGATCTCCATTCCTTGGGGGAAGGGAGTGTTCAAGATGGAAACCAAAAATGGGCTATGTTAGAAGAAAGGCTAGAAGATAGGCTAGGAAGAGGCTTGGGAAAGGATCGCTAATTGGCTCTGCATCTTACGTATATTCTAAAGTAGGGTATTCAAAATAGGGTCATTAGAAGATAGAGGGCCAAAGGAAACTCCTCCAGAACCACTACCAAGTCCACTTCTAGAACTGCCACCAGTATGACTTCCACCAAAGCCACCACCAGAGTCGCCGCCACCAGTAGGGCCTCCACCGAAACCACCACCATGATCTCTACCAGAGCCACCTTCGCTAGCACCACCTCCACTACCAAATACTCTACCACTACCAAAGCCTCCACCACCTAGTCTATAGAAACCTCCACCACTAGAGGTGAAAAAAGGGGTAAAGCTAAAGCCCAAAGGGACCTTCTTCACTTTGATAGTTTCAGGTTGCTTAGGGATGGAAGGGATACTAATAGAAGGGATTGCATTGGACATGTAAATAGAAGTGGGAGGCATTAATACCCCTAACTATCCCTCACTCTCTTCGAAGGTGAATCCTTGTGTAAAGCTAGGGTTGCTTGAAGGATCGCATGCTTTAGCAAGACTGAGTAGACTATTTAAAAGTTTGATTCCCATTCGATCTTTACCCATCATATGTCTTAATTCACTAACAACTCAAGTGGATCTAGCCATCTTCATATTTCTTTCCAAATGGTTTTCTAGGTCGCCCAGTCCTTTAGCAAGGGTGGACAATTTTGTAGGGATCTAAACACCCTCATGCTCATCCACCGATGATGGCATGGGAGACGCAGGAGGAGTGGGAATGTGATCAGTTTCATCAGCGAATCCCATCTCATTCCTCAATAACTACTCCTATGCAGCCAAACTAACAGTAGGACTAGAGAAAAGGCCTATAGAGAGACCAAGCGAGACATTTGTCCTATCCATCAGGAGGTGTCGTACACTTCTCATGATATGCCCAGAATTTTTGGATTGGGTTGTGTGCTCATAAACTTTCACAATACTCAAGAACACAACAATCACAAAGCACCCAAGGAATGCTTTAACATTGAAAGATGAATAGACATTGGTTCATGTTTCACCAAAACTGTAAGAGAGGGGGACCACTATGTGCAAAACCCTAGGTCATGGAGGGTCAAGCTGTGAGAGGCTTCCCTAACTTACCTTAGCTAAGCATGATGTTTAGGGAATGAGGATGAGAATTATGAGAACTATAGAGTCCTACAATCACTTTGCAATCCAAAGTTTCAAAGTGGGGCTAGGCAAGGTGGTTTTCAAGTTCAATTATGTGCCTCAAGGAGCTCTTTGCTTGAAGACATAAGCACGGTCATTGGATGACAACACAATGCAATGGCGTCTCCAAAGTGCACTAGCATTCATATAGCCAAAAAACAATAGAGATAAGGTCAAACCTATCAAAATGACTAACGGCCTAGCTAACTAACTAAAAGGCCAGAATGACATAGGTAAATAAATGAAATACTCTCTAATATTATAAAGAAAATAGGTGAGATTAGGGAAAGCAAGGAGGATCTCACTGAGGAATTTCTTTGCCAGTTTATTTTTCGAGAAGCACGCACACCTACACACAAAAAGAGGGAAAATGTTGGGTGGATGTATAAGGGCCTACCTCAGTTAGACCCCTATTTAGGTGTTTCCACCTCCATGGAAAACCAAGGAAAGGAGATAAAGAAACAATATAGTAAAGAGAATACAAACACTACAAAGCAGTATTATGCTACTCAACCAAGTGATAGAGGAGAGGAGAGGGAAGATTACCACCTCCACCAAGAGTACTCAAGGCTACTTGGGGGAGAAATGAGAGGAACTCAAGCCTCTATTGCAATGGCGTGGTCCTAAACATGCTCTACCGAAGTGACAGCGTGAGGCTTCTATTGCAATGGAATGCTTGGGTTCTTGGAGTGAGTGAAAGTGAGCCTTAAAGTGAATGTGAGAGTGCAAGAATGAAAGCTTGATCTGATGAAGAGTTCTAAAGAAGTAGATTGAATGTTGAAGAGATGAATATGAAGAAGAAATGGAAGAAAGTAGCCATATTTGGGTCAGTCGGCCGAAGGGGGTGTTACAACTTCACTACCAATGGGAAGGGTAACACCTTTGTAGGTTCAGCCACATGAATCTTCCAGGATGTAAGTGCATTGTGCAGACATCTCCATGTCACACAGGTATCCTTGTTAGAAACACCTCCACCAACACTCAAAAAAGGCACCAAGTGTGATGCAAGTAGCGGGCTTAGGTGGAATTAAACCTCTGAACTTGGTTTTCTAAGGTAGGTAAAGGCAAAAAGGGGATTTGTATAGGGGATGTAAATTTGCTATTATATAGGTTCAACATTAGAAAGTTATCAATAACTTACCTCAACTTCAATAGCTTTACTTCTTTTCAATACGTCTTTCCTCTTATCTCCAATGATCTAATCTTCAGAATTATTCTTTTGCACATACTTAGTAGTTTTAGGAGATTTTTCTAGAACTTCTTCCTCTTCATTTTGTGTTTCTTGTTCTTCAACCTTTTCTTCTTCTCTACCATTAGGTTCATCTGAAACATATCCATCAACTTCAATTGAATTCTCCAATGCTTGGTTAACCTTGACATTTGTGCTTTCTACAACTTTTCTCAGCCTTTTATTGTAACATCTATAAGCTTTGTTTCATGTAGAGTATCCAAGGAAGATACCCTCATCACATCTTCTATCAAACTTTCCTATATTTTCTTCATCTCTCTTGATATAGCATTTGCTTCCAAATACCTTGAAATACTTAATAGTAGGAATCTTTGCAAACCATAGCTCATAGGGAGTCTTGGTGTTGTTATATTTTGCTTGAACTTGACTAAGCACATAAACAATAGTGTGGATTGCTTCTCTCTAGTAAACTTCTGGTAGACATGCCTTTGTTATCGTTGTTCTGGTATAGCTTCTTGAATTGTCTCATTCTTCCTTTCAGAAACTCCATTCTACTGAGGAGTTCTAGGGGTAGACAATTGTCTTCTTATTCCATGAACTTCACAAAACATATTAAACTCATTGGAGGTGAATTCACCATCTCTATCAGACCTCATACATTTTACTTTCAAATCCATTTCATTTTCAACAATAGTTTTTCAGAATGTCTTGATTTTTTCTAATGCATCAGATTTCTCTCTAAGAAAAGTAACCCATGTTATTCTAGAATAATCATCAATCAAAATCATAAAATACCTGTCACCTTGTAGACTTCTCACTCCTGTAGGACCGCAAAGATCTATATGAATCAATTCCAGTATTCTAGTAATAGATTGTTCCTTTGTTCCAAAAGTGTTTCTAGCATGCTCTCCAAACTGACAATTCTTACAGATAGGATTAACCAAATATTTTATTCTTAGTAAATCTCACACCTTATATTCCACTAATTCTCACCATGTTTTCAAAATTCATATGACACATTCTTTTGTTCCATAACCAACTATCATAATCTAAGACATAAAGAAATTTCCACTAGCATTTAAGTTGATAGATGTTTCTTTCAGTCCTCTTCCCAGTAGTAATCAAAGTTTTGGACCCTTTTCTAATTTCACATCTTTCATCCTTGAACACAAGAATATATCCCTTACTATAGATTTTTCCAACACTCGGGACATTATATCTCAAACCCTTAACATAGTATACATCATCAGTATTATGCTTGCCATCAAATCTAATTGAACCTATCCCACAAATCTTGGCACCAGAATCATCACCTAACTTAACTAATCCTCCATCATATTTTTCAAGTTTAACAAACTTACTTTTGTCACTGGTCATGTGATTTGAGTGGCCACTATTAACAACACAGTAGTTCTTCTCTTGTTTAGCATGAAAAATAGATACCACAATACCTTCAACTTTCTCTAGAGCACATTCCTTCACACATATTTTATTGTTAGCAAGATTATATTCATCTTTTAAATCCAAGAACAAGCATTCATTATCATCAAGATATCCATAATCAGACTCATCATCAGAAATTCTAGCTCATCTTCATTGACATAATATGATCTTTTGACAATATTTCCTTTATTTTCCTTTCCTTCTCTATGTTTACTTCTTTCATCTCTTTTTGGACATCTATAAGAATAATGACCTATATCACCATAGCTAAGACATTTGAAAGGTAATTTACCATTGTACTTATTGGTTCCCCTCTTTATCCTTCTCACAAAGTTAACTTCCATTCATCTAGATCATTCTTATTTTGTTCTTCAATCTTTTCTGAGGTACTAGCTTTAAAGGAAACTTCCACATTAGTGCTATTTTTCAATCCCTTTTTCCTCATCTCAAAAGAATTTAGTGTACCAATCATCTAATCTCTAGAATAATTATTAAGATTTACGACTTCCTCAATAGCATAAAATTCTTTATTGTAACAATCAAGAAGAGATCTAAGAACTTCCTTTACCACTTTAGATTCTTTGACTTGTGCACCAAGGCCTCTCATTCCACTTACCAGTTCATCAATTTCCTGCATGTACATTGCAATTGTTTCATCTCTAGACATCTATAGACCCTTAAATTTTTCCTTCATTCTACATCCTTGTTTAAATTTTTCATCTCCTTCATAGATGCTTTCATGCTTATCCCAAACTTCTTTAGCAATCTTCAAACTCATAAATTTCACTAATTCAATTTTTGAAAGATCGTTCATAATAAAAAATCTTTCCTTAGCATTTTTCTCATGTGACTTGATCTTTGCAGTTGTACTCAAACCATTTTGAGGTGGAATATATATAGTCTTACATGCTTTTTCAACTTCAAATCCATGTGAGGACAGATAGCCTTCCATCTGGGTAAAAGAAAAAAGTTGTATCACACTCTGAGCCAAATAAATAATTCTGAGCGAAACATTTTTGGCTAGAAAAGTTTCAGCCGAATAGGTTTTGAGCAAAACCATACATGGCCTATACATGGCACACAGGGTTTTGGTTTAATCAAACAAAAAAAAAAATCCCCTTTGCCTCTTTGAAATTGGCTTATTTTATGTGTGGGGTTTCTATAGAAAGGGTTTCAGTTGAAACCCTTTGTACCGAAACTATCTATGTGGCATCCTAGTCTGGCGTACTAACCTAACTTTTTTCAAAAATTTTCTAAAAATCCTCCTAACTTCAACTAAGTATTTCTTCAGTCAAAATGATGTTTTTAAAAAAAGAAGAAAAATACCCTTTTGTAGAGGCCAGAGTTGTAAATCCGAATATGTAATCTTTTTAATATTTTGATTAGCTTTAATATATTTTATTTCTAAAATAATTCAAGTAGGTTGTTAAAGTTAAAAAGAGGCTAATTAAAAAATTAAAAAAATTGTAAAACATATTTTAAAAAAATTAAAAAATATGGTGTACTAGAGGAGAGAGTCCTGTTCAAAAGGGTATAATTTTTTTCTTAAAATCATTAAAAAAATAGACAATAGCTGGCGTCTCATGAATTCTATCAAATTATAACAAGTTTGACTTTAAAATGTTATTATGAAAAAAAATATACATCAAAATTTATTTTTTTTCCATGCACTAGATACTGAAGCAATCATTTGGAGAAAAATCAGGAAAACAAGTTTTTTCTTGACTTATTTCTTGACGTCCCATGAACGTCAGTTTTCTAAAAAATTTAGCATTCCAAAATTTGTTCTTAAATTGATAAAAAAGAATGAAAACAATTTTTTAAAATTCTAAAAAATTTACAGGAATAAACTTCATCAAAAGTTCTACATTTCATTAGTTTACATTATTTTGAAATTCAAAACATAAAGACCACTTTTATGTGGTTGAAGTTCAAAAACATTTTTTCTATTGGTCGATTCCTTTATAAAGTGTGACACAGGTTTATGATTTTACTCATCTGTGTTTTCCAAAATGCATACTTGTAATCTATGCCATCGAATTTAGGGAAATCCAAAGTAGTCTTGCTTGCCATCTTGGATCTACCTTGAGCGGTTAAGCTCTTCTTCCAAGGAACCTCACTCTGATACCAATTGTTGAAATGAGCAAGACAACTGAGAGGGGGGTTTATCAATTCTAGCAATTTATACCTTCAAAACCCTCAACATCAATTAGATTCACAAACATTCATTCAACCCTTATTCTATTAGTTTGATTAAACATGAAGTGTAGATAACAAAAACTAAAATCGCAACACTATACACATAAGAACACCAAATTTACATGGAAACCCAATGAGGGAAAAACTTCAGTGAGGATTAGCTCACAATATAAAGAATTCCAAAATTGAATACAAAGGATTACTACCAAAATATGACACACTATCTATTACCAAAATTCCACCTATATATCAATTTGGTAGAGCTGAAATAGTTGTTACATCTAAGGTGAAAGGTACTTCAATAAATTTATGCTAACCCTAGAATGATTTACATTTGAAGTTTCAAGTGGAATTTAGTTTTTTTAATGCAATGATTTACAACATAAACAGATTATACAAATTGCATGATATTGTTGTATTTCATTCATTTTGAAAATGAAAATGTATACAATGTTGTTGATTCATTCATTGAGATCAAAAGAATGCTTAAATATCTCACATAAGCCATGGGAATGACTGAATTGAATTAATAAAAAAATGTAAGCAAGCTATACATCTAAAGATAAGGTAAAGAAAAAACACATCAAAAGAGATCATATCTGTCATTGCCTTAAGGGTTGATGTTGATGTCAATCCTTCTATCTTCAACTTGATCCTTCTATCTTTAGCTCCTCTCGTTCCTGATCTCCAGATGTACCTACAGATGATTAAAATATTTTATTAGAGCTCGAGACATGAAATACCATCATATGTTTCATTAACAAACATATAACTTACAACTATGATGCATTAAATAAATTGAGCCATGATCAGATAAATGCAAAACAACCAAATTAGGTTGAATCAAATGAGAGTCAAATCATCAGAAAGAGCAATGAACCTCACTATTTTTTCTAACTAGTTTGCTCATTGTACAGACCTACAAGTTCATCTTTCATTTCATGATTCATCTCTTTTAACATTTCAACATGTGGAGAGAAATGTGGCTCCCACAAGGGTTGAGCCTAGCATGCTTAAAGGTTATTTCCATTATCTTGTTGAGTGTCATCAATAGAATGCAAATTTTGCTACTAGGCAATTACAAGAGTGAAGAAAAATTTCTTCAAATCTTGAAGATAAATGACAAATAGTGCTCATTACAACAGTTGTAGCTCATTACAAATAGCGGGGCAGCCATCAAAGAAATATTTGGAAAGCACTAATTACAATAGTTATAGCTCATTAAGCTATAGGAAAATGATTGAAAGTTATTTCATTTTGCAGAATTCCACCTAAAGTAAATTGAAATGATGATGCTTGTGATATCTCAAGAGTAAAAGGAAACCAACATGTGCAAGGTTGCAAATAATGTTTCTACATAGAATGCTTTAATCACAAGAAAAATTTCAAACCTATGATGAGTGCATATATTAGAAGCATAAAGACAAAGTACATATTAAAGAGTCTTTCATTTTCTATGTATAGGTTATACCAAGGTAATAGTTTTGGAGCAATGCCCTAAATGGTGTTTCTTGAGTTTCATAAAAGCAATCAATAGCTACATAAAATGAAATAAATTGACAAATCCCTGATGCCTCGAAAGAACAAAAAGAGCCCCCATTTATTTCTTCATAGAATGGAAATACAAAATATAGTGGCAACCATGACGGGTTTTGAAGAAAGTATGCAAGTCGAAAGATACCTAGAATATGCTCCAAAATGCAAACCCAAAATGGAAGAAGGATTCTCTTCTCACTAATACATTTTGACTCAAATTTCAATGAAAGTTCGTTTGAATTTTGACAAACTTTCGTCTGAATTATTTCCTCAAAATTCTAACGAACTTTGAAACGTTGAAATTCTGACCCAGCCGATGATGCTAGGTTAGAATTTTGACATTTCAAAGTTCATTGGAATTTTGACGAAATAATTCCCATGAAAGTTTTTCGAATTTTTGACGATCTTTCATCAGAATTTGAGTCAAAATATATCAGTGTCTTTTCTTTAAAAAAAAAAACCTTAGTAAAACCCACATCAGCTATGAAGGTCACAAGTTTTCAAAGACCCTAGTTGTGCTTGCAGTGGAAATGAGTGTAAGTTTTGTAATGATCAAATTTCATGGTTCTATTTGTAGCCTTTCATGGTGGATATCTACATAAATGTTTAGTTCTCTTCTACATAAAGCATCGAACAGGAGTATGCACAAAAATGAAACCCAAATTTCATATCAAAGGTTTTTGCAAAAAAAATGAAAGAGCACCCAACAAATACAAAATTTCAAAGAGACTAGTGTGAACATTCTAGCCGTGGCATGGAGGGTTTTGTTTAGTTATGAAAGAAGCCAAAATCACTAAGGGGTTTTACATTAAGTGTTTGCAAAATATAAAAAATAATAAAACCGTCGAGCTTGTTCAAGGTATCAGAAGCACATAAAAATGGAGAAGTTTTTTCCTGAGGGGTTCTTTAATTTCTTTGTTTCTAAAAGTGGCTAAACCCACAATGGTTTTTATATGGAAGAACATTTGCATAAATATAGAAAGAAGAAAATAACTCAAGTGCCTTATGAAGCCGCGACTTTAAGATACATAAAGCTTTCATTTTAATGGGACCCAGAAGGCCTTTCATTTCAAATGGACACAAATGTACAAAAAAAATCACTCATTATTTTTGTACTCAATGAGCTTGAAATGAGCATATTATTGACTGAAAATGAAAGAAGAAATGCAAAGCTCAAATGGTGAAGAGCTTACCTCATTTTTTTTGTGTGGATAAAATACATCTAAAACCCACATTCAATTCTTCTAAGAGCTCGATATAAGAGCATTCATGGTAGCCTCAAGCAAGAGAAGGCATTGACAAAGAAAATGCATCAGAAAAATGATGATGGTCGTGGCTAAAAGGCCAAAAAATGCATTCAAAATGGAGGCATTCAAAAGATTTATGCATATTTACCCACATTCAATTCTTCTAAGAGCTTGAGATAAGAGCATTCATGGTTTCCACAAGAAAGAGAAGGCATTAACAAAGGAAATGAATTAGAAAAATCATAATGGTCGTAGCTAAAAGGCTAAAAAATGCATTCAAAATGGAGGCATTGAAAATATTTCTTCATATTTTGGCAAGAGGAGATACTAACCATTTAGATTCTCTATTGGGAAGGCTTTAGAACAAAGGAAAAGGATCGAACATTGAAACCCTATCATGGCAATACCAAGTTTTTAGCAGAGCAAGAAAATTGCTAAGTGTAAAATGAAGCTAAGCCAAAGAGGTCATGGACTTTTGATTAGGGTTTCTTTACCCTCATATGATTGGTCAACCCTTTTTTAAGGTGTTTCTTCAATTTTATTTAAACTTAGATTGCAACTAATACCATTGTATTACGTTTTACTAATTTTTGCATGGTTTTGAAATCAACACATATTGTTAACAAATGATAAAGTAGTAATTTATAAATTACTTTACTATTTGTCATAAAATGAAAAATAAGGAGGTGGAGTTAACAGAGGTTCTTAAGTCACGCAAATTCAATAAAAGTAGTAGATTGAAGATTATGTTCATACATTGAGGAGTGAATCATACATGATTCATGCACTGATAGAGTTGAGTTTCAGTGAGACTGAAGTGTTTACATGCACTTGACGATACTTGGAGTCTTTTTTCTTGGACTTTCAATCAAATTTGGGTCTTTTAGTATCCTTTTCGGGTCGACCATCTTGCTAACTGAGTTTTCAATTGTTTGAGCTCAATTTACATTAGTTATGATTCCCCTATTCATTGATTTTAATCTTTGCTCATGGCAAAGATATTTGGAGATATTTTTTCACTTTTAGTTAGTTGTTGGTGCCACCTCTTGGTACCTTGGAGTTACCTATTGTATATATTGAAAAAGAATTAGTCTTTTTCCTCAAGTTTTGCATCTTTCCTTTGCATTCTGCATTTGAAGAGATATTGATCTTGTAACTCACTTTTTAACAATTTTTAATATATATGCTAACTTTTATAGGTTATTTGATATTGTTACTTGTAGATTTTCCTTCAATTTTCTTATAGCAATTAAGTGTTAGCCTTCTCACTTTGAAGTGTTTTGTCTCTGTTGATGATTTGGATGCAAATTTAATGAGTTTTAAATCTCAAAACCTTTAAATTTATGTCTCATTCATCGATGCAGGTACACAGAAGCAAGTTAGTCATAGGTCATTAATTGTGCTATAGATTTATCTTCCCCTTAAGGTTGTGAAAATATCATTTTCCTTCATAAAGGATAGATTATCAGACCTTTTTGTGAAACATTTATGTGATTAAACTGTCCAATTTGAGTTATGAAAAAAAAATTTATGAGAGATAGTTGTGAATCAAGCTACTCATCTTTTCCATTTAGGTGCATCACCATAGTTTAAGTTTCATTTTATACATTTATTTCAGAGCATTTATTCCCTATACCTTCAAGATTATCAATTATTCATTTAAAAATAATAAGGGAGTCAACCCATAATCTGGCCCAGATTCATCTTAACTATGAGCATACCCTCAAGCTCAAAGATGTTTAAATGTTTCACGAGATTTTTGAGTGTATGTTGGGTGAAAATTATGTGATCCCTTTCAACAAATTATAAAACCTTGATTTCAACCAAAGCTATGTGAGATACAATCTCTCCTCTCAAAAAGGGGAGGTGCCCTTCTTACTGCTTAATGAAACTAAGTAAAAATAATTAAGTATTCACAATAATTTACACTACAATTAAGATATGGGGGTGTGTCACATTCATGGTTCTTTCTTTTTTTTCAGAGAATATGTTTTACAATGCTTCACGATTTTAGGTTCCTGATTCGATACAAATTCAAAATAAAAACAAAAAATAGTAATTCCAATATTCCTATCTTGTCAAAGAAAATCCTAGGAATACCAACATGATAATTGTTAAAATAAATATTCAAACCACTCCCTTCGGGTTTCTTTTGTAAATGTATGTGCATCGGCCTATGCATCGCCGAGTATAGTCGGCTTTCCATCGAATTTTGATCTCTCCCTTTTATGCATCTCTTCTTCGCAACTTCGGGTAGTGGCTTCCCTTTCGAGTCCTAAGGAGCTGTGCTGGGCGTCCACATGTCTTGCTTGCAGAGGTTTCTATTTCTTTTTGCTTCGAGGTCTCTTCGGGTCACAAAGGCCTTCTATGGGGGCCGTCATTTCTAAAGATTGTCAGAGGGACCCACATCTTGCTACGTGGTGGCGTATCGTAAGCTTTTCATGCGGGAATGAAATAAGTAGTGGCGGGCTGCGAAATGCTTCTGCAAGCCTTCTTTTATTTTTGGTGGGCCCCACCTCCTGCTAGGTGGCAACCGTTCACATCTTTTCAACATTGCAGGGAGGTGAGCAACCGTAGGCTATGAAACACTGCCGCGTGTCTTCCACACCCGGCTGATGCGGCTTTCTCTGCATTGCAACAAGAACCTCAGACCCTCGAACACGTGTTGCTTCTTCGCAATCTCTCGGCAGCAATGAGAGAAGTTTTCATTTAGGCAACGACAGGCTGCCACGTGCCTTACAACTGATCCTTGAAGCGGGCGATAGACTGGCTGAGGGAGATTATGTTATTGGGTACCGCTCGTCATGGTTGTTTGAAGCAATGAATGACACTTATCACCTCAAGCCTGGCTGGGACCACTGCCATCATTGCAAAGGGCACACCTACAACTGGATGACTAGATGTTGTGTTCTAACTCGTTGCCATTGTAACGGTTTAGGGAATCTTTTGATTCTGACATCATTGCAGGGGATTGGGAAATCTTTTCTGTTACAGCTCTCCAAAGTGGTGGGAATTGTCTCCCCAGCTATATATACTCTCTCAGCAATGAGAAAAAAATTTAGAAAAAAGGATACTGGTTTTAGCAAGAGACACCAGACTTCTTTTGCATGTTTATTTGCAAGAAACTTTCAGACTGTGCCCACTGTTCGGCCTTTCTGTTTTTCATGTTTTGATTAAACTGTAAACTATGTTTTTTATTATCTCAAGCATTTCATTTGACAAGACTTCTATATATTGAATACAAGCTTGCTTATCTAAATCATGTCTAAATGACTCTTCTTAGTAGTAAGAATGTATGCAATACTATTTTATATCAATAAACAAATTGTTTATGCTATAGTTTTAAGTCTCCGACGTTTTGGAACATCACAACACCATTCAGCCCCCTAAATCTATGATTTATCATGCCCATCAACAAAGTTTAGTGCATCGCCTTAGATTAGATTTTTCTTCATTATATCTATTTCTTTTTCCCTTTCCCAAAAAACAACATTATAGAAGAAGCCAACTTCTTTAAAATCCGGAGGTCACCCAGTTTGGCGCAAAAGGGTCCCCCTTGAACTGAGTTTCCCATAAGGCACTGTTACTTCGTCAATTTTTGGCGTTAACAATTTGTCCTTTTTCTGGCAAGCCCGGTGGGACTTGAGCTATGAAATTGCCTTATAGAGGGGTGTATGAGCCATCGACCTGTAACTAGATCCGAGACTGCAAATAACCCAGGTTTACTAGTACCTCCACCATGGACAGTTCAGGCCGCAAATCAACTAGTATTTGTTTCGTTCCCATCGCCCTTTCATCTCACCATGTTGCCGGATGCAAACAGAAACTATGTAGCATGGGATGTCGGAAGTCCCCTAGTAGCTCCACTAGCGCTTGTTGTTTGGGGCGCTATCCCACTTTTGGCCCTTAAAGATCTTCCCAAATTTGCTGGAGACAACACAAAAATGCTAGCATAATATTTGCAGGATGTAGTAGATGTATGTCTGGTACACGGTATTATAGCGTAGAATGTAGCTCTAAGGCTCCTTGCTGCATCCTTCAAAGGCAAGGCTTTGGATTGGTACCGAACACTGACTCCGAATTCAATTCGCATTTGGGATGACCTCGGAGATCCATTCTATGAAAGGTTCTCAAATGATGGAGATCGTTCTTTGTTATATTATTAATTATCCATCATAAGATGAGTGCCCCAGGAGGCTCTGATGGATTTCAATGCCCGATTTCACTCAAATTGGCAAAGAATTCCTGTGACCATTTGCCTGACTCCAGAATTGGCATTCATATTTTAATATCTAAAGTCCATTAACCCTGACATTTTTATGATGATTAAGTCTTTTGGAGGAGCCACTCTACCAAATGCTTATGCTACCGCTATCAAAGCTGAGAATCATTTGATAGATTGCAGAAAGTTTCCTCCTTGACCTATTATCCTGATATTTCCTAAAATATCAAACTCAGCACAAGAGGTTGCATCGACTAGTGCGGCAGCAACTCCCCAGTCGATGTACTCCTATGCGACCACTCCTGAAAACTTGGCTTCTACATCAGGTTCTTCTAAGGATGAAATAGGTGACCTCAAGGAGATGTTGTGAACTATGGCAAATGACATAACAACTCTCAAGCGGAACCAAGCAACACCTCCACGGCCCGCATATCAAAACTATTAAGGTGGGCACTCTACTTATCAGCAAAATCAATATTAGAGTGCGCCTTACACTAATCCACCAGCGCCGACTACCAACCAGATGGTCCCAGTGCCTACTCCACTCACAAGTGCATCGCCAAGCTCAAGTAGAGAATTAACCGCGAGACAAAACAATCTTATTGATGACATCAATCCATGGTGTTTTCCCTACAATGATGCACATATGCCCCGAAATTGTCCGCGTGGTAACTTACAACAGAAGGTAGCAGAACAACGTAGTCAAGGTACTACAATAGAAAATGGAGAATACATATGTGCCTCGGTAATGGAGAATGCGGTCCTTACCGTGCAAATGCAAGGAATGTCCTTAGAGCAAGAGTCTGATATTGCTCCTGATCATGCACTCTTCTCTTAGATGGAATACAAGGAAAAGGTGTTTGCCAATAACACATCCGTAGCCAAAACACCTCAGGTGCAATCTAACTATAACACACACTCAAAGAGGAGATTCACCAGTGAGCCTGTTGTTTCACTTTCAGACAGCCCGCAATGCAAAAGCGTGTCTAATCAAATTCCTGGTGCTTCAACCGTCTCTTTGCCTTCTCAACCATGAAAGGAAATTATTATAATAAGAGCAAAGGAGCAGAAATCTCTGAGCTCGTCACCTTTTAATGTGGTGGAGAAATTAAAGAAATCATCCACTAATGTGTCTTTATGGGACATTCTAGCTATCTAAGAATAGAATACTATGCTATAGAAGGCACTTCAGCAAGATATCCACTCAGCACCAATAGAGTCATCTGCCAGTACAGAGGTGGTTTATCAAATCCCAACAGCTAAGGTTCTTGCAGACAAAGCGAAAGAATCCCATGCAGAAGGTGGAGGTAGGCCAAAACCTCAACCCTTCTTCTTGACTCTCATTGTAGGGGAAAAGCTATTACACAACACTATGATTGATTCTGATGCTAGTACAATGGTTATGCCAAAACTGATAGCCGAAGCCTTGGGACTCAGCTACGAACCTATGAAGAAAGGGGTGATGCAGCTAGATGGAAATAAAGTTGATGTCGTGGGTGTCATCAAAGTGCTTCTGTTAACTCTATTTTCCTGCCCAAGTATCACGGTCCCGCAAGATACGGTAATCATAGATGTTCCTCCTATGTTTGGTCTTTGTCTATCTTGAGAATTTACTTCAAAGGTGGGCAGATATTTGTCTTTAGATTGGTCACATCTAATACTTAGGACCAAGCATGGCATAAAAATGAAGATAGAATTGGAGGCTCTACATTTTGAACATGTGGCAGATGAGGCCCTGATCAGTTTTGAGGCCGCACATACCTCTATCACCAAGCAGGACATGTATAGTGTCAAACTGCTAGAGGAAGAGAAGGTGAGTGGAGACCGAAATGATAAGGAAGATGCTCTGTTAAGTGAACACATAAACAATGATCCTTTCAAAAATAATCATGCTACTGGATTGGGCACATATGTGATTTATGATGAAGACCAGGTTCTTCCGAAGGTAGCCAAAGAATCCGACGATAACCAAGCAAATGAGCTGTGGACATTATATTTTGATGGAGCAAGAAGCAAAGTTGGAGCTAGAGCAGGGGTATGTCTAATATCCCCACAGAATGAAATTTTTTTGAGGTCTTTCCAATTCCAATTCACCTATTCAAACAATAAAGCTGAATATGAAGGGTTAGTCCAAGGCCTAAGCCTAGCGGAACGAATGGGTATTAAGCAACTGATTATGTTCAAAGATTCTGAACTAGTAGTTAATCAGGTTTGGAGAATTTCCGCAGCAAAGAATGTCTGAATGAGATCCTATCAGCATCAAATCTGGGACCTGATTGAAGGATTTGAAGCTTTCAACATCCTGACCATTCCCTGAACGTAGAATAGTGATGTAGATTGCATGGCGGTGATCGGTGCTTAGTTTGATCATGTCTCTGACTTGCTTTGGAACAAATATTCAGTGTGAATGCTTGTTCGAGCAGCAATTCCTGATAATGATTAGAGTTGGAAAGTCTTTGAGAGCGATGAGCACATCGCCTCGTTTATCCAGCACTCTGGGGAATTCGCTGATCAACTTCAAAAAAAGATTGCCGAGGCCTATGAAGGACAAACTATGCAGCTCAAGTCAAATAAACTTCCAAAAGGGTTAGTTACTCTCGAGAATTTTTTTGATTGTAAGGATGCCCGAAATGATAAGCGGAAGTTCATGGTAGACAAAAGTGATTATGAAAACCTTCGGGTCTTTGATGGTAGGAATCTCTAGGTTGGAAAAGATGTTCCTCAGCGAGATAGAGAAAGGCATATCAGTTTTTGTGAAAAATATGGAGTAGTAGTCTGGTCTTACGATGATCTGGAGGGTTACGACCTTGGCATCATCCAGCACACTATTGAATTAACAGAAGGTGCAAAACCAGTCCGACAGAAGCAGAGACTAGTCAACCCTAAAGTCGAAGCCCTGATGACACAAGAGCTAACCAAGCTCATCAATTCACGTATTGTCTTCCCAATCAAACATAGTACTTGGGTATCAAATCTGGTACCAGTCCAAAAGAAGAATGGTGATATCCACTTATGCGTGGACTTCTGAGACTTGAACAGAGAATCTCTGAAGGATCACTATCTATTGCCTTCTATGGAGTCAATCCTCCAAACTGTCACATGATCAGAAATGTTCTCTCTACTGGATGGCTTCTCTAGCTATAACCAGATTCAAGTTAAAGAAGAAGATCATCATAAGACTACGTTCACCACCAAGTCGGGAACATTTTCATATGCTAAAATGCCTTTTGGTTTATCCAATGTAGGGGCAACCTTCCAGCGAGCTATGGACATCACATTTAGTGAACTGATCAATAAGTTTATTCTAATATATTTGGATGACCTTACTGTGTTCTCTAAATCTAAAGATGATCATTTTGATCATTTGGAATTAGTTTTTCAAAAATGTCAGGAGTTTAGTGTTTTCTTAAATCCAAATAAATGTGTATTTGGAGTACTGCAGGGTAAGCTATTAGGGCATGTTGTGTCTAAAGAAGGTATTTCAATTGACCCCGAACGAGTAAAGGCTATCAAGGAGCTTCCCCTTCTGGTAAATATGAAAGGTGTCCAGTCTTTTCTGGGCAAGGTAAATTTCATTAGCAAATTTATTTCTGATTTTGCAGGAATGATTAGGCCAATCACCCTAATGCTGAAAAAGGATCAAATCTTCAAGTGGACAACGGAAGCTCAGGAGGCTTTTGAAAAGGTCAAGGAAGTGATCTCCACATCCCCGATGCTGATTAATCCAGATCAATGCAAAAATTTTATAATGTATGTCTTCAGTAGCAAGTCCAGTATTGCCACTATTCTAACTCAAAACGATAGTGAAGGAAAGAGAGAGCATCCAGTGGCGTTCTATTCCTGAACCCTAAAGGGATGTGAGGTGAATTATAACTTCATCGAAAGATAGGCTTTGCAATAGTAAAGGGACTTAAAAAGTTCCACCATCTAATTTCCTGTAACAAGGTTCTGGTATATGTCGCACATTCTAGTGTGCATGAATACATCATGGAAGGAGAGATCTCAGAAAAAAGGGCTAATTGGATTACCAAGATCCTGGAGTATGACATCGAGGTCAGGCCCTACTAAGACTATTAAAGGCAGAGGACTGTGTGAGTATATGGCACAGAACGAGGAGGTACCTGCCAAGGAGGAACAACCAGAGCTCATCCTGATAAATGAATCAAGATCGGAAGATGATTGGCTGACAAATAGAATGAACTTCATGCAAACCGGAAGGTATCCGCTAGGCCTCTCATCCCAAAAAAGAAGGTATTACCGGCTTCAGAATTGCGGATATACACTGATAGAAGGAGTCCTTTTCAAAAGAAATTTCAATGGTGTGCTCTTGCGATGCGTTACTTCAGGGGAGGTGCAGAGGATCCTCAACGCATTTCACAATAGCGACGAACGTGGACATTTCTCTGCCAAAACTACCACCATCAAGGTCTTGCAAGTTGGATATTACTGGCCTACACTTTTCAGTGACTCCTACTCACTGGTAAGGGCTTGTAAAAAATGTTAGTTCTTCTCTGACAGAAGGAAGAATTCAGTGATGCCCCTGGGTGCTGCCACAATAATGGGTTACACTTTTTGGGACATCCTGATTTTTGCCTAAAATCACATATTTTTAGAAAATACAATAATTTATGCCTTTAAAGGTTCCATTTAAATTATTTTAATTAAAGAGGGATTGATCAAACCCCCTTAGATCAAACCCCCTTGGATAGAACCTTGTTAGATTTAAACCATACCTATAATCGAGTCTCCTCTACACCTATCAAAATGCTGATAAAAAACCACTTTTGATTTACCTTTTGAGTGATCAAATGAATTCATTTAAAATTTATGCTTTGTAAGCTTGTAGCCCTTATTATAAGCTTCCTAAAAAGTATAATTTTAAATATGTTTAATTTGATTATCATATTTATTTCTTATTTCTTGTGAATGTAGGATTTTCAATGAACATCAAATTCTTTATTTCACACATACGAAAAAATAGAAAAATAGAGAAAAAAATTCTAAAAAATACATGTGCCCTAGGTATTGATGTCCTTATTCCAACAAAAAAGAATAAGTTAATTCAAATGAATACAAAAAAAGTTATGCATGTCGAAGTACACCTCTGTCCAAATTATAATTACGCTGACTTGGAAAATTAATTAAAAAAAAAAAAAATGTAACAAAAAATTATGAAAAAATATCCATCCCCTAGATATTGGTGTGAAAAAATTGCATTTTAAAAATAAGAATTGTATCCTATCTATAAAAAATGTTATGTGTGCCGAAGTGAACATCACTTTTTAAAAATGTTGATTAGTAGAAAAAATAAGTTATTAAAAATTACATAAAATGATTCACAATTTATTTTTTAATTTTTTTTTAAAAATATAATTATAATCTACACAAAATATCTAACAAATAACTAGTTTGATTCATCTTCAAAACCTTAATGGTTTAGCTGCTATAGGTGTAAGAAAGTGAATGTCTGGTGAAAAATCCTGATTTTAATGTCAAGTTTGGCCAAAAATTGTAACCCATTATTGTGGGATCACCCCCCTCAAACCTATCATGGTGGATGAACCATTTGCGCAATGGGGCGTAGAATTCATCAGAATGATCAATATGGTTTTTAGTGCCAGACATAGGTGGATTCTAATGGCTACAGACTACTTCACAAGGTGGGCAAAAGTTGTTCCCCTTAAGGGGGCAACTGAAACAGAGATTGTAGACTTCCTTGAAACACTGGTGACAAGGTTTGGTCCTCTGAAGATAATCATTTCGGACAATGCC
The DNA here is from genome assembly GCA_007258455.2 of Sequoia sempervirens. Taxonomy (NCBI): domain Eukaryota; kingdom Viridiplantae; phylum Streptophyta; class Pinopsida; order Cupressales; family Cupressaceae; genus Sequoia; species Sequoia sempervirens. The sequence continues at coordinate 15,023,898 of VDFB02000001.1, forward strand.
AGAGCATTTCTAGGTACAAAGGTATGTCACTTCGTATTAAAAAATGGCATATTCCTTAAAACATCATCAAACTATTATCCACAGGGAAATGGCCTAGCCGAGTCCACAAACAAAAGCTTAGTCTGACTTCTTAAAAAGGTTGGGTCAGAGCACCAGAGGGAATGGCAAAAAAAATCCAAAAAGCGCTCTGGGCAAACTACATAACTCCTAAGCAAGTCCTTAAGACTTCATCTTATGAGCTGGTATATGGGAAGGAGGCACTGTTACCTATCTCTATGGAGATCCCAACAATACACTTATTGAAATACCTTAAGATAGAACAAAATGGAGCCATGGAGGTTCGGCTCACCAAACTTTTGGAAGTACAAGAAAAAAGGGAGAATTCCCTAATAGCAATGACAAGTCATCAACAGGTGGTTAAATGATGGTTTGACAAGAAGGCTTCTGACCAAGGTCTGAAAAATGGAGACTTAGTGCTAAAATATGACAGTAGGGCTGCAAAGCCAAGTCAGAACGGTAAATTTGATAGCCTATGGGAGGGACCCTTCAAAATCATTTGTTGCAGGCAACACAATGCTTTTGAGCTGGAAAATATGGAACAAGAGCCATTAGGAATCTCAGTCAATGGGATTCATCTTAAGTTGTTCCATTAGGCATTAAGCTCTACCTTGTACAGATGTAAATAGTGCTTTTGCTTCCTTTCCTGTGTTTGGCAAGTTCTTTTTCTAGAATCAGTTATCTTTCTATGCATTTGCTCATTATTGTTGGTGAGTAAAACATTGGAGTTGCTTTACAGAAAATACACTCATACATGGAGAAATAGCATACAAAATTTACAAACACAGAAGCAAAAAGGAGCATGGATTTTCCTTAAAACAAGAAGTATATATTTATATATATGTTCTTTAGTTACAAAATGGTTGGAGGGCCAATTTCCAAAATGTACAAGTATCAAGGTATATTATATACGATAGCCTTTTATCAGGCTTATCTAAAGCAGGAGAGTTACATTTTGAGTAGGAAGGCAAAGGGGTTATCTATCCAAAGGCATGACTGACAACAATTGATGCATTCACTGTAGCATCCACTTCATCCTCGTCCACGGGCTCCTCAGCGGCACTAGCAGCATCATTTGACGCAATCGTCATTGGCGGTGGAAACACCAGGTTCCTGAAGTCAGTGTACCAGTCTACGTCATAGAAAGGTATCACGTTGTAACTTAGAAACATGAAGTGTAGGGCCTGAGTAACCCTCTGCTGGTGCTGGTCATGGGTCTGCATGCAGGATCCACTGAGGAATGGCAGCCAAACGATGATAGCTTCTTCTTCGATAAAGCGACGCAGGTCACTGGCTGTTGGCAGGCCTATCCCATATGCAGCATGTGTAACGACCTCCCCAAGCCCATTCAAATATTTATTCGGAAAGATTTCTTTAACCAGCTTCAAGATAAGTGGTCGGGGAACACAAATGTCCAACATGGATGCTACAAAGTGTGAGCATATGTCGGTATTCACCCTATACTTATCTTCATATTCTACACAATCCTTGCCTAGGACCCATTTAATGGCTACGAGAACCAGTGAATGCTTGTTCTTCATCATCCTTTTCAGCCTCCTAATGGAAATCTCACCTAGAAATGCCGACTGTGATTTAAACGAGGTTAGGCGAATTGGGGTATCCATTTTTCCTGACACTGTCCCTGGGCTTTTAAGTTAATGCCAAAATTGTGCACCACCTAACCTATGAAAAGACTTGTTTAACGCTCTGCTACTAACCTATCACTTCTCAAATGCTAAGTTTGTTTTGTTCACTATCGACTGGCCTATTTATAGAAAATTTGATAAGACACATGCTAATCTGCCTCTAAAAAATGTGATATTATGCTAGCTGATGTCTCAAAAGCTGAGTGTACATTTGTTCACATTTTTGGGCCGGTACATCTATGATAACATGGCTCAAGGCGTGTTTAATTAAATAAAGTTGATTAATTAGCTTTAAAAAGGTGGCGCTTGTTGGTGAGGGGACGTGTGGCCATAAGCTATTGTGTCATCTCTCAAGCGCGTCCCAGAGCCCAAAGAGATACTCATATCCTTTCAGGCGGTGATCATTTGCTTGGCGTAATCATTCCTGCCAGGATATTAATTACCAACGCATGCTAATGCAAGGTTAGAAGGCCAGTTGCAAGCTCAATTTCTAAGGAGATCAAGGCATATCACATGATCTCGTAGATATAATAATGAAATCCGGCCACCTTGGAATAACAATCAGTTCATCTTTCACGAGTTGTAGGATTAACGATACATGCCAAATTAAATGCAAAAGGCTTGCTTTCACCTACCACCTTGGGAAAAGTTGCTATTATTGCATGAAAATGCTTAATATTTTAAAGTCTTTTTACAAATGCAAGGGAAGTGCAGAGTTGTTTTTTGTCCGTATATCTAGGGCAAGCAGATTCGCAGGCCAAGAGCTTACAAATTCTACAGAGAAAGAAAAATGTTGAAATCTTTAACTCAACCGATGCAAGAAGAGATTAGCCAGGAATTGTTCACGGCTATTCATTCTTCTGTTGAGGTGTACTTATATGAGGATGTAGCATATGCCACACCTAGTATACCCGTGAAGACGAGAAGAGCCCACATGGAAGAGTTGGATAGACCCAAAGAATGGAGTAACCAGAAAAAGGTTAAAGAAGAATGGAACAATATATATGACCCAAAGCTTGTGAAGAACCCTAAATCCCTCAAAGAGGCTGCTTGCGTAAGGTTATCAGCAACAAAGGCAGACCAATTCATGGCAGGTAGAGTCTAGTATAGTGGTCTCCCACAATACATGGTCTTATTGGTGCACTATTGTCTGGAGGTCGTCGACGCAGCTTTTCAGCACTATAATCTAGATACCCACTGCATTAAAGGTCGCAATTTAAAGATTCATATCAGCCCAAAACCCATATGGCACATGTTATGTATCCTAGATCTGAGCAGAAGGAAGGAGACTATTGAGCCTTTTCACCCAAGCAAGGGGGAGAAAATATGGAGGAAGATGAAATTCAGCTCAGATTTCTTGTTAGAAGAAACTAATAAGAAAGGTATCACGTCCGCTAAATCACCAAGTATCCCATTATTGTGTGGTTCATTCCGCAATGATCTTCAGGACGCCATGTCCATGGTGGTATTTGTTTGCGGCCGAGACTCTAATGAGAAGATTGAGGCTTTTCAACTAGGCCCTGCAATACAGTTTCACAAGTAGCATGAACTCTTCTGGTATTATTTTGCTGAGTTCATGGTTGAAGAAGTGATACATCAAATGGAGAATTATCAGGCAGAAAAGAAGTTTAGATTTCTTTCCTACCTAGTCCACATGTCCCTGAATCATAATCTAGATTTCTTCGCTCGTTTTGTTCCGTTATCAATTTTTGATGAGCAGAATAAAAGAAAGCCAGTGTCTACATGGACACCTTTCTTTTCCGCAACATATGACTATTATGCATTTGAGGACTATTTCATAGCCCCAGTATTGAATGATTTAATCAGAGAAGGTGATATCATCTGGCTCACCCAGGAGCAGACCGGATTTATGCAAGGCTACACCCCTGCTTGTAACTGGTTTTTAGGTAGGGATTTTACAATCCTCCGAATGCGGGGCTTTACTGGCAAACCTTTCCTGCTTTCGACCTGCGTCACCGATAGAGTGCTTGCGCTAGAAATTTTTTGGTAGGTGTGTGTCATTGAATTCACTTTATGTAGTAGCGGAAGTGTCAAGAAGAAGGGATTCTTCACTTGTCTGAAGAGTTTCAAGTCGGTAACGCTGGTTAAAAAATAATCACACAAGTTGTTAGAAGAGAAGCTAGCACATTTAGGGTTGGTACTAATAAATGATAAGTAGGAGTATAACCCTTTCAATGACTTACTAGATCCACATATGAAAGTTACCCATGTTTCCCGACCAAACTAAGAAAAATGACTTAATTCGCAGATAAATAGAGAGGAAGATTTTGTAGAATTACCGCAAATCCCTATACCGGACAACAGGGGCCCATGGCACAAGTTCTACTTTCCTGTGGCCATGGCCAGGAACAATCTTCCGATGGAGCGCAACATGTACAACAAGTTAAAGAGGGGTGAGAAATGGAATGATGAAAAAATAAGAGCTTTCTCGAGATATCACCAGGAAATAGCACAGTTGGAAGCTCCTTATAATCAGCTGAAGGACGACCAGGAATTCGACAGATAGTGGAATGAAGGCCACCCTAGCCTGATCTCTAGTGTTGATAGGAGCAAAGAGGGAGAGGGATCTGAAGAGCATGAAGAAGAAGCAGCGCTATCATCCTCTTCAGCGCAAGGGGGCAACGTCTTTGGGCATGTCGCCTATGTGGCCACTAATGTACGTTTTAATATATCAAGAGGCTCGCACACACGCACTTGGGCCACTAAACTGGCCCAGCTAACACCTCATCAGAAGGATCTGACTGCTAAAATTAGTAAATGTCCGCTTGCAAAAAGGCGGCACACGGAAAGTGTTATCGGAGGGGTTTTGCAAGAACCCGTCGGAGGAGAAGTGCCCACTGCTAGCCAAATGCCAAAATTTTTGGGCGAGTCATGGATGATCTTGGAACCATCACCGACTAGTCAACAGGTACATTTCACTCCTTCCTCTCTTGCATCTCATTCCTTCGTATCCACCCCTGCTCTGTTAGCAACTCTAGCCATAAGTCTGAGCCCTTTACCTTCTACTTTTGATCTAGCTCATTCGGTTGGATTTGCCCAGTTTTCACAGGCCCAACCGTTTATAATTACTCCTCCAAGTATGCTTATGCCTACCACTGCCGCTCAGACTTTCTTCACCTCGCTTTCTAAAAATGTTCCCCCAGTCAGCCCCCATTCTTTTTCCGCTATGCTTACTGATCCCCTTCCATTGCAACAAGCTGACATCTAGTCAACAACTTCCCTTCCCTGGCCAATGAGCCTTATAACTGAATCCCTAATTCAGCCGCTACAAATACCTAGCCCTGCTGATAGTTCTCAAGCGAAGCTATAGAATGTGCCACACTTTTCCCCACAAATAGTCACTCTCTAGAAGAAGTAAATACGTGCGCCTATGAAAGTTACCTATCCCTATGCCCTGCCTTCTGGTGTTCCTTTCGCAAGTGGGCTCGTTTCATCACCAGCTGAATTCATAGTGCAAATAGATTGTGGAAAAGAGGCATGCGTAAATAGAATGAGGCAACACAAGGCAAAGGATGACAATGCTCCCACCGAGCTGAGAGTACAAGCTTCGTATGATGAGGCCCAAAAAGAATTAAAATTCGTGACCATGTACCCAAGGATAAGCAAGCCTCAGGGAGAAATGCAACCCGAAGAATATGAGATCTATGCTGTCAGACTTGACATGAAGGTAGCCCGGCCACATGATAAGGTCGAAATCATGGAGGAGACACAATGGGTGGTCACTTCTGACTTCATCAAAACTAGCCGCCAGTTAAAGAAGAAGGATGAGCAGCTTAGGGCAGCCAAGAAAAGAGTGAGTTTTCTACAAACAAAAGAGAAATCCTTAGAGACAGATATCGCTTGAATGAATGAATTGTGAAAACTCAGGTTGCTGACCCAGGCCTAGTAAAAGAATTGCAAAGTCAGAACCAAGCAGCCCGACAGAGCCTACAGTCAAAAGAAGAAGAACTTGAACGCATCTGCCTTGAGTATAGTCAGGGGATGGCACAAAAGGGTGAGAAGTTAGAGCACCTACAAGAATAGTATGAGAAAAAAGTACAGGAGAAAGAGGCTGAATTTAAAAGCCTTAAGGCTAAGCTAGAAGAGGAACTCCAAGAGACAAAGGCTTCCCTAGAAGAGCAATTAGCGAACCACTCCCGAACAAAACAGAATTGGAATAAAGAAATGAACAGCTATGCGGAGCAATTGGTGTCTGAGAAAAAGAAGAAGGCAGAATTAGCTGAGGCCCTCATTTCAAGGGACACAGAGATTTCTTCGCTTAAAGCCTCTTTGTTGCCTACCCCTGCCCAACTTGATGTCATTCCGCTAGTTAGGCAATTATACATTTCTCACTGGGAGAAAGTTAAGACTTTTTGCCTAACATTGCAACCTACCCTCTGATTTATCACCAAGGCATCAAGGCTCAATCAAGAGGCCAACGACACAATGGAGTAGTTCCCACTTTTCATCCTAGAGAAGGTTCTTGAGGTAAGGGACTTTCTCAACAAGCTATACTCAGTCTCGGATGAAATCTTGGCTGGGGCAGGTATTGAAGATCAGGACACTGCTGCTCAAACAATAAATAAATTCATTCATTGTCACTCCGCTTTCCAGCGCACTAAGGCAGCGGCGACTTTTCTAGGTAAGGCCCTGGATGGCATTCAGAGAAGTTTCTCTGAGCTAAGTAAGTTGGGGCTGCCGTCCCCGTTCCTCGAGGATGGCTCCATTGCAACGACACAGATTGTAGAGGTTATTGAGTAGAAGGAGAATGACTTGGAGGCATTCAGGGAGTTCAGCAGCTCCCCAACGATAGCCGACATTGAGGCAATCATTCATTTTCTCTCGCAATTGCTTTTCCATATCTAAGCAGGCACCGGCTTACCCGAGGTACTACCTCACAAGGAGGCAATTGATCTCCGCGGGGCACAAGAAAATTTGTGCAGCATGGCAAAGCCATCCGAAAGTGAATGGTCACCCTTGCAAGCTACTCTTTCCAAACTCTAACTCCATTCGCCCTATGGATTAAAGCTCTAGTCTGCGGAACTAGAGAGTTTTTGGGTTCTATGTTCCTTATCTGAAACGCCCCTGATAGTTGCCAAAATCTGTTAAAATAAATATTCAAACAGCTCCCTTCAGCTTTCTTTTGTAAGTGTATGTGCGTTGGACTATGCGTTGCCGAATTTAATCAACTTTCCATGAAATTTTGATCTCTCCCTTTTGCGCATCTCTTCTTCACAACTTCGGGTAGCGGCTTCCCTTTCGGGTCCTGAGGAGCTACGCTGGGCATCCATGTGTCTCGCTTGTAGAGGTTTCTATTTCTTTTTTCTTTGAGGTCTCTTCGGGTCGCGAAAGCCTTCTGCGGGGGCCATCATTTCTAAAGATTGTTAGAGGGACCCACATCTTGCTACGTAGCAGCGTATCGCAAGCTTTTCATGCGGGAATGAAATAAGTAGTTGTGGGTTGCGAAATGCTTCAGCAGGCCTTTTTTATTTTGGCGGGCCCCACCTCCTGCTAGGTGGCAACCGTTTGCATCTTTTAAACACTGCAGGGAGGTGAGCAACCGCGGGCTGTGAAACGCTACCACGCATCTTTCGCACCCAGTTGATGTGGCTTTCTCTCTACTGCAACAAGAACCTTAGCCCCTCGAACACGTGTTGCTTCTTCGCAATTTCTTGGCAGCAATGAGAGAAGTTTTCATTCGGGCAGCGACAGGCTGCCACATGCCTTACAACTGATCCTTGAAGTAGGCGATAGGCTGGCTGAGGGAGATTATTCTATTGGGTGCCGCTCATCATGGTCGTTTCAAGCGGTGGATGACACTTGTTGCCTCAAGCCTGGCTGGGACCACTGCCATCATTGCAAAGGGCGTGCCTGCAACTGGATGACCAGATGCTGTGTTCTAACTCATTGCCATTGTAACGGTTTGGGGAATCTTTTGATTCTGGCATCATTGCAGGAGATTGGGAAATATTTTCTGTTACATCTCTCCAAAGCAGTGGGAATTGTCTCCCCGGCTATATATACTCTCTCAGTAATGAGAAAAAAAATTTAGAAAAAAAGATATTGGTTTTAGCAAGAGACACCAAGCCTCTTTTGCATGTTTATTTGCAAGAAACTTTCAGACTATGCCCACTGTTCGGCCTTTCTATTTTTCATGTTTTGATTAAACTGTAAACTATTTTTTTTATTGTCTCAAGCATTTCATTTGACAAGACTTCTATATATTGAATACAAGCTTGTTTATCTAAATCATGTCTAAATGACTCTTCTTAGTAGTAAGGATGTATGCAATACTATTTTATGTCAATAAATGAACTGTTTATGCTATAGTTTTAAGTCTCTGACATTTTGGAACATGACAACACCATTCGGCCCCCTAAATCTATGATTTATCATGCCCATAAGCAAAGTTTAGCGCATCGCCTTAGATTAGATTTTGCTTCATTATATCTATTTCTTTTTCCCTTTCCCAAAAAACAACATTATAGAATAATCCGGCTTCTTTAAAATTCAGACGTCACTCAATTTGCTGCAAAAGGGTCCCCCTCAAACTGAGTTTCCCATAAGGTACTATTACTTCGTCAATTTTTGGCATCAACAATAATTATAAATGATAAAATAGAAAAAGCTCACAAAGTCACAAAGTCATTTTGTATCTTCTAGCAATGAATCCTTGAAGATAGCAACCAATGTTATATGAGAAGAAAATAGAAGTCTTCTATATACTCCATAATAATCCCATGAATAGCATGAATAAATATAAGCACAATGTCTAATAGAGAATTCACCAATAGTATTCAATCAATATCACAAATGGAAGTAAAGAGTGTAATTCAAAGTTACACAGATTTACTCAAATCTCTTCTGATTTCAATTACTAATCACTACCAATTCAATCAAGCCATAAGATAATTATTCCCAAAACAAAGTTTGGTATGCAACTTCACTTCTTTTATTGATCAAAATTAGATTCACAAAGATGAACATAAAGTTTCATGTATTTTCTTCTCAAATGGGCAACACTTCTTTGCAAAAGATAAAGGTAATCATTAAAAAATAATCCTCTCTTACTTATAGATTGGAGAGGAGAGTAAATCTAGGAAAATCAGATGAGCAAATTTAGGAAAATCTCACCTAACTAGTCAACTTATTCAAAAATGTTGTCCACCATTATAGGAAAACATCTTCATTTTTACATGTAATTACATCTTAGAAAATGACATGTAAGATGTCGAAACCTATTTAAAAAATGCAATAAAAGAAAGCATATAAACTATCTAACACTAGGAGATAGAAGAATTCTTTATGGTTCCTTGCATTGGGCATGGAAGTCCTCATATTTCTTCTTTGTCTCCTGTATGAATGCCTCATCTGGACCAAATGTATTTTCAACAATGGTATGAACTCTTGTGATTGATCTTCTTGTAGATGAGAAAATTTTCTTGCATCTATCTAGATGTGTCTTGAGACAGTCAAGAGAAATTCATACATCACATATGGGGCGAATGGAAGTATTTGAAAATCCTTCATCTTCCACTTGCTTCATGATAGCTTCTTTGAATATTTGAGCAATCTCAATAGCCAGAAGGAAGGAATGATCACCATCAAGGAGATTACTCGGTAACTCCTTAATTCCATTCACCATGACAACACGGTGTCCTTCAAAATCTTCTTATACTTGTTGGATGTCCTCGATGAGAGATTTGATCACTTGTATAAAGTTCTTAAGAGATTCTCTTATTTCCACATACTTCTCTTTGTTAGGAATTGCCCCAACTTCCACTAAATTACTCAACTTTGCCTCTTTCATTTGTGACCAAAATGAGAGATATCTTTCCATTTCTTTCTACTCTTTGGAATGTGTGTTTTCTTCTTTCTCAATCTCTAATTTTAACTTGGCTACTTGAGCAATATTTTTTTCTACAATAGCTACATGAGCTATGAGCCGTGTTCTATTAGCTCATCAATGAAATCATAAAACACCTTACCCTTGGAGGAAAAATTTCCCACCTTTTGTACCACTGGTTCCTCAATGTTCACCATGGCCATAGATTGCACATTCTCTCAAAATCCTACAATCTTCTTCAAAACTGATGCATAATGCTCAGCTTTATCCTTGAACATGTTTTTTACCCTGCTCCATCTTATCAAGCCTTCCTTATAATGCATTCAAGACCACTTGTGCATCTTCTTTTGTACTTGCATTAGTTACCTTACCAAGCTGAACTCTCGTGAAAGTATAATCTTCAATGTTTACATCCCCTTCTTCATGTGGGGGTAAACCAATATCTACAAACTTGTGACCTAGTTTGTCAATATGAAGCCTTGAATGAACTTTAGCCTTCTTCTTCCCCTTGGATTTTGGAGGAACTATCTCTTCAAGATCAAGCTCATCCGGGGAAATCATTTGTTTCTTGCACTTTGATACTTGTGAGAATAGCCGAGGTGGAAGAGATGAACTATATTCTTCTTGACTTGTTGTCAACTCCTACATTATAACCAATTCTATACGAATGGTTGATATTGTAACAATTGGGGTAGTATCAGTCATGATAGCTCTAATGGACTTCAAACCAAGCAAATCTTGCAAAGACAAGTATTCATGAACCTGTGAAATTCAACATCAAAAGAGATATCAAATGATGGAGATGAAAAACTTGGAATGGATGAGGGAGAACTCAAAGAAACATCAACAATTTGTGAGTTGAAAATTATAGGAGTGGTAAGGACTATTGATATTGAAGGTGGAATAGAAACATTCACTACATGTAAAGTTGTAGGATGAGGTGAGGTAGGAAGAGGAGGTGGAGAAGTAGTTGGATTTGAAGGAGTATGAGGGATATTGGTAGTAATAGGTGATTATGTATGGGGAATACCTTCAACAATATTCTCATGGGGAGATAGTGGTTGTTCATCATCATGCCTGAATTCCTCCTCATTACCTTCTTCTTCACCTTTTTCTTCTATAGATTCTTCCTCATTAGATTCTTCTGATTCTTCACTTTCATTATTTTCTTCTTCTTTGGATGATTGTTCCTCAAAAGTAAGCTCATTTCCTTTTGCATGTGGTTGTTCTGATTTCATGGCCTCCTCTTCCTTAATTTTTTGTGTTGCACTTTTACCAAAAGTGAACTTGATCTTAGGACCTCTTTGAGAAGAAGAGAAAGTTTATGCATGCTTGTTTTTTGTGTGCAGCTCTTGTCATTGACTAGTTTCTACTCTCGGTGTTTCTCCTTTTGATTTTGTGTTGAAAGATTTCATTTCAAAGCCATTCCTATGCAACCATTCAGTTGTGTTATGTAAAATAGGAGCAAGTATTTCTCTAATAGAAACACTTTCTTTCTTAGACCACTACATTGGAGGTAAAGGCTTCCTAACAATTTCATCCTCTTCATTAGCAGAATTCATGATGTTGCTAGGATCTTTGAAATCCTCTAAAATATCAGCTACACAAAGATCTCTAATATACTCTACTGTCAACCTACAAAAATCCATTCTAGAATGTCTTCTTCATCTCTGTAGTCTTCCCATATATCTTCAAAGTGGTAGAAATGTCGATTATCTTTCTTCAGTTTCCTATTCACATCTCGGTATTCAAAGTCAAATACGTATCTATATGTCCTTATAGTCATGATTTTCATTTCTGTAGTGACTGAATTTTCTTTTTGTACACTATGAATAGTATATCTCCCAATAGTCAGTGGAAACCAAAAACCTAGCTTGTGAATTCTTTGGCATTCCTTATGGACCGAAATCAATTTTCTGCATAGATCCATTAGTATCCACTTGTTTGAGGGATATCTAGGTAACATATATGGGCACCCAGAATAACAACCTACTCTCAAATATGTGAAGGTTGGGAACTGCAAATAGATACATCCAACCAAGTACTAACAACTTGCTAGGCTTCATCTAATACTCTTTTCTTTTCAAGAGTTGGATCAAAAGTGAAAAGTAGGGGTGCAAAGAAAGTATCTCTGATTCTTCCAAAAAATTTAAGACTTTCTCTTAATTTTAGCTGATAACAGAAAGCATCCATGTAGTATCTTGGTTCTATGTTGGACATATGATTTTGGTTGTTGGTTTTTCTTTGTTCTGCTTGTGGGATTTATTATATTCTCTTTAGGCAGCTTGTCCACCCTTGTCTAGGTTTCGGGTCCCTTCAAAACTTGATAGTTTCGGGTCCATTCAAAACTTGTTTCTAATCTTATCAAAAATTGATAATAGAAATCATACATAGATACAACATTTCTATTTCCTTTTGTAGACAACCCTGGAAACTACCTTATAACTGCAGCAACATATTTCAAATAGGAAGTCATGTAAAATTTCAAAGTAGTAGGCACATTGATCAACTATTCATGAATTTCATCACTTATTTGAGTTCCCTAATCTATTTGTGATTTCCTTCTCCTGATGATGTGGATGTACTCATACATCCAATCTTGAAAATGGCATGATTCAGGAAAGCCTTTCACCCTTCTCAAGAGAGTAATCATATCGCTAATGTCCTCCTTGAAATCACTTCAAGGAATCCCTTTAGGCCATCATGAGATAGTATCCCTTGGATATTTCAACCATTGAGAATTAATCAATGTTTTATCTTTATTTGGATCCTTATCATAGACCTCCTATGCTTGTTGAATTGAGATTTTTATATATTATTCCATGTGTGGAAACCGGAAAACAATATCAAATAATTTAGCATCTAATCTCATCATGATTTGTCCCAAGGAATCTCTCACACTTCTATCTTCTCAGATGTAATGAGATGCAACTTGGAGAACAAACTTTGTGTTATGAGAAGTAGTTAGGAATGTAGATACCAAGTGCAATTTGCTATGAACAATAGATCTCAAATCTTCTTCTAATGGTTTCTTCTCAGTTCTTTTTACAAAATCTTTCATGTCTCGATGACCAATTTTTGTGATTTTGATTTCATCCACCTTTGAGAGAACAACAATAGGTAGAAAGACACCCTGATATTTGTATTTCATCTTTCTCTCCTTAGAAGATGACAGAGGCTTTTTTTCTATCATCTAAAAATACCATAGATCAAGGAATGTCACCTTCATGGATCACTTGATAAGGTCTTGAGAGGAATTGCAAGTGTGAACTAGTGATCTTGACCTATGCTAAGTGATGTAAAACAACATGAAAAATGGAGGTAAACAACACTGACACCTCACGATTAGCCTAGTTGGATCCAAAACAAAATAAAGATAAAAGAGTAGATTTTACCTTGTCTTGAATCGATATTTTGGTTGGCCCTTGATGGTTGATTAATGTGTGCTCCCTTTGATGGAAAGATGCTGAAATGGATTCAAAATGGTGAGGGTTTGATAAGGAATGCAATGAGCAAAGTGGGTAGTTGAATGGATGGATGCAAGTGCAAAGGATAAAGCTTGAATGTGAGGAACAATGGAGAATGATAATTGAGTGCTTGAAGAGCTTCAAGATTGTGAATGCACAATGAGAATGAAAGAAAAATCCTTCATTTTATGGAGAGACACCCTAGGGAAATAGATAGTTGAGATCTTGCCACCATGGGCAAGATGGATAAGGACACATGAATTGGAAGATGACATGTGATGGGAAGGTACTTGTAAGTACCTTGGAATAAGGATGATGTGGCCTCTCAATGATCACATAGAGAAGAGGAAAATCTTGGTTGAATAAAAATTGAATTTAAAATTTATATGATTGGGAAATCTTGTGGATAAGACAAGGTTGCCAAAGAGAGAGGTGAGAGGTACCTTGGATAAGACAAAGTACTTAAAAAGTTAAGTACTTACCCACATGTGAGTGATGTGATAAGTCAAAGGTTCTAGAAGACTCTAACACATGTGAGTGATGTGAAGAGAAAAAGGAATTAAAAATTCCTTGGGGGATGGGGAGAGTTGACCAAGATGCTGATTGGATTAGCTAATCAATGATTAGAAGATAATTATGGGTTAGTGAAGATTAGAAGCCAACTTGAAAAAGTTGGAGGATGTGACACATCCCAATCAAGGATTAGACATGTGCACATCTCTAATGATGAGATTGGGAGGTTGATTAAGATTAAGAAAAGGATGTGACATGTGAGGAATTAAATAAATGTCATATTTATTTAACTCATTTGATGAAAAGGGGTGTAAAGGATAATGTATTTAAATTTTAACTAAATACCTTAGGGGTTTAGAAGAGATTAAGGGGATTAATTAAATAATAGCAATATTACTTAAAATCAATGCAACTACGAGGATTTTTAGACGAAAAGGGACAAATTTGGATAAATGTGAGTGTCCAAATTTAGGTGTCTATAGCAAGAACAATGGATCAGGAGATGTTAGGAGAATATGCTTTGAGAAAGCGAGTTGGAAAGCGTGGAGCAAGCGGGAAATTTGGAGGAAGTACAAATGAGTTATAGAGCATGGAAAACAAAGCATTGGTGATGAAATTATGTTCAAAGAGTAAATGGAATGATTTTGTGAGCATTAGATGAAAAACCACTTTCTTTTTAGGAGTGTTTAAAATCAACGCTCCTACATCTTGAGAAGTCTATTTGCATGTAATGGTGTTGAAAAATAGCTCTCCTACATGTGTTCAGCACTTCGGAGGGAAAAGTTTGGGGGCACTAAAAATTAGCGCTAGTGCATATGTGGGAAGGATTACTTCATGCTTAAGTGTTGAAAAAAACTGTTCGAGCGTGTCTTTCTTGATGTAGGTTAGTGTGTACAAGGAGAATTTTTCACCACTTTCGCATTTGAGAAGATAGATCACTACATGTAGGAGCGGTGATTTTCACCACTTCCACATCTTGGAGTTGGAGAAACTTAGTGATGCAATAGTGGGTATTTTACCACTTTAACAAGTGGGGGAAGATCTTAACAATGTTTGAGCAGTGAAATATCCTACTCAAACATGTGAAGAATTATCATATTAAAATGTTTGAAGCTTTCATCATTTTGATTTTCCAAAACCAATATTTTCACCACTTGGATAGTGTAGGAAAACATTATGTAAAAAAATCATAGAATAATGTGCAAAGATAAGTAAAATTCCTTGGGAAAAATACACCCAAAGCACCCATAAAACAATGCGCATAATAAATACTAAGGAACGATAAATAGAGAAACAAAGAATAAAATCCAAAAACCCTAAACAGAGATAATGTATCAAGAAAAAAGTTTGTAAAGTAATCAAAATTTTGAAAGAAAAGAGAGGGAAAACCACAACGAAGAAGAAAGATAAAATTGTACCTGTCAAAATGCAAAACCCTAGCTTAGATTCTTGAAAAATCTTCAAACATAAATCCACTGGAGGTTGGAGAATGATCAGCATGAGGAGGAAGAGAGAATGGTGAATTAAAATGAGGATAAATTAACCTAAAACAAGTTTAATGAGTCATTAAAAAGATCATTAATGAACTCAAGTTGCATTAATGACATGTAAAAAAATGGAGGGAAAATGCACTAGCAGTGAAAATCACCACTTGTGCATTTAAAGGCTAAGTGAAAAGTGTAGGAGCGGTGACTTTCACTGCTCCAACACTTGGAGTTAATTTCTAACATAAGGCTCATGTAGGAGCACTGAAAATCAGCACTCCAACATGAGTGAAAAATTAACTAACTCCCAAAGAGTGGGAAACAACAAAAATATCCATTTCGAATATTTTCAAAGACAAACAAAGAGAGACGCTCAAACAAACTATTTGAGGTTTAGGACTATGCATCGAGGGAAATTGAGATTTTCCTCATTTTGCATGCTTGAAATACTTGAAACTATGAAACAAGTGAGTTTCGTAGGGGGTTATCCCGTGAATGGAGCATTGCTAGATTCGAGGATAACAACATATAAACTTAGCATATGGGTGCAATCTCCCTGATAACACTATCCAAAAAGGCTCATTTCCATAGAAATAATACAAGAAGATAGAAGAATGTTACATAGAAAATGTACATCTCAATGCAACAAGGAGTCTAGCACAATTTCTTGCACACTTTCATAGTCTCACATGAAAGATAGCAGATGCCTTCAGCTTACTGCCTTAGGAACCCTAACATGAAATTCGCATCTCATTACACTTCACTCCTAACAATCTCTCATCTATCTTGATTCTTACTCTTTCTTTATCCCTCTTGCATCAACACCATACATATTTATGTCAACTTCTTCTTCAAAAACTTTCTTCAATGTCGGCCACTAGTCATTATACATTCAAAGTTGAAATAGGTTAGCACCCAAACATTCCCACGATGGATAAGAATGAAATGAAACCTACATAAAGCCTTAATTATGACCCAAATAGATCCCAACACACTTCAACACACTTCCACAAGCCTCACATGTAGTGTTAAACACAAGGTCGACCAATGCTCATGCAAACACATAAAACAATTAAGTACAAGCATCCTTGAATCGGTCCAATATTTTTAGAAAATAAACTTTACTTGAATACGATCTAGAGTAAGTAATGAACACTTGCAAATCCATCCAGAAGCTTCACAACAAACTTCACTTGAAGAGTATGAATATTTTGTACATTTGAATAACCCTGTCAAACACTAAAATACATTGTAACTTAGAAAATTATCAATAGCAACACACAATCCCAATTCCTCTTGAAAAAAGAAAGAGAGAAACCTTATCATTTTATTCTTAGAACCACAAGTTATGAAACCACAATGCAGAGAAAATACATTTCTCCCAAACAATAGAGAACGCCACTGAACAACTGGTTCACATACCAATGAAAATATCTCACACTATACAACAATTCAGAAACCCAAATTTTGGATATACCAACTACCAATAACTATGAACAATACCTCAGATCCACACAAGAATAGAATCAATATATAATAAAAGAAAATCACATCCCAGAACATACATTGAATACTTACAAGTCTATAATGTTTTTTTTGTTATCAAATTTTATCACAAGCACTTGGAAACCAAGTACCAGAACCATCATTCCAGCTTATTACTTTATTCCAACACACTTCTAGACATAGCAACATAAAAGGTAACTCCATGTACTCACAACACTTCTTCAACATCTCAACCATACATGCACAAATAGAAAACCTTCTTTATTAAAATTTTCTCAATATCCTCAACATATACATCAATAACCAACTTACTCTACACATAGTTGACATCAATGACAACACCAACCAGTTGACATCAATGACAACACCTTATACTTCCAACACTAGTTTCATATTTTTTTACATAATGCATTAAGGGTTGATAATGTCCCCCACCCCTTACAACTAGTGCGGTTGCCAGTTTTATCTAATACTCTCCCAATGGTGATATCTTAGGCTTATAATTCTCATACTTTTTACTTTTATAGTTTGAACACCTCACCTAATTATTTCCTCCTCTCTGAGTCTCTCCTCCTATATTCAATCAACTTTCACCGTCTCGATTCTTCACTCTTATATCTTGAACACTTATTCTTTCTATGTTTTCAAGTTTAAAGTAACTAGTATTTTCCTCCTTGCACTCCTCCATCACCTATAGGCCTATTATACACTAAAAATAGAGTGAGAATATCACTACAACATGCCTACCAATGCTAATATTTCCTTGGGGATATTTCAACCATGGATTCAAACATTAGAACCAAGTAACTTGGACTACCGCTTAACCATAAATCCTTTGACTTAGTTTTATAATTGTATATTATTTTTTTATTTTTAAAATTTTTAATGGTGCCTTGATCATATGATCATGTTTTATTGCATAATGGTTGCTAGGTGATGTGTATGATAGAACACCATTTGGATAATAATGCTTTATTTATCACACATGTATGGTCTACCTAGACATTGGCACTATGGTCTATCTAGGTTGACTCAAAAGGAAACACATGATAGTAGTCATAATGGTGGAGGGGTTCATTAAGGGTGCCTATCCCCTAATGATATGTATTCATGATATTACTCATTGTTACATATTAGACATTTTATTATTTAATTATTGTTAACATTTTTATATCTCATTTAATTTGGTATTATGACATGGAAATTTTATAATGTTGAACTCTTTGGTAACATGTTTTAGTGATGGATTCAGTCGATATATACATGATTTTTTGATAATGATAGTGATAACATATACAATGGAATGGTATAAAGTCTCTACAATTCACTCTCCTATGTATAGATTATACAAAATATGAATAATATAGTCAATGGTTTTATCTTATTTGTCTTTGTTGGTTTCCAATAGATGTATTGCTCTATTCTTGCTTATTAGTTCAATGAATGGATGTAAATGCTTGAATCTAACAACTTAGGTTTGAAATAGGTCATGTATGAGGATGCTAGTAAGAAGTAAATGGTGGAGATGTTAAGTGGGAATACTATCATGTAGTGTTTTCAAGGCTTTGGGTGTTATCATGTACGTAAAAATTGTTATCTAATTATGTGGGTATTAGGTCTGAATGTGTTCCAAGAATATGGCACTGGTTTGAGTAAAGTAATTATGCTGCAATTTCGGTGACCAACTCAACAGCGGATCACAAAATACCACAAGCTGATGACAGGCTATGATATTGAGTGGATCCAGATATTGAGTGGATCAATGAAATCCAGGCAGAATGCACTGAATACCTCAAGCTGATGATGGGCTATGATATGCCCATGGTGCAAATGAATGCAGAAAAGATCAAGCCGTATTTCCAGGAGAAGGTGAAGGATGGGACAGCCGGAGAAATCACAATGGAATTCCTGAGTTTTGTTGCTTGCGACTTCGACCGATTAGAGTTGTTCAGGGACCAAGGCTCAAAGTACGACAAAGATTGGAAAAAGCTGGAAGATGACACTAAGGAATGGAGCTACCAGGCATTAAGATGCAAGATCCTCGAGGTAGACAAGCTCCAGGCCATCATCCTCAAGTACATAGAGCACGCAGCTTCCAAGGAGCAGGAGGATAGCCCAGCTAAAGAAGAAGACCTTCCTAAGGAATAGCTACAACAAAGAAAATAGCAATTAGCTACAGGACGAAAGAGAAATAGTGCCATCCACTAGATGATGAAATAGGGAAGAGAAAAAATGTTTTTAAATTGAAATCTATTTGGGGGTAGGTGAAACCCTATTTTGTAATGAATCTTGGCCACATAATGAGAATGAATCTTGGCCATTCATTTAGCTTTTTGGAAACTATAAATAGAACACTCCCCTCATTTGCAAAAGGGAGAGTTGAGTTGTTGTAAAGGCATGCTGCAGAAATTTATAAGAAATATCATTGACTTGGTGTATTTTCTTGGTTTCTCCCATGTGACATGATTCATCCTCCAATCTTAGATGTTTAGCTTAGATCTTGTTGTTGTTTATCTAGCTGTTCACTTTATTTGGATAAATCTTAGGAATGTTGTTGGGTGATTGTGAAAATTCCTGCCTTGTTGATGATCCCTTAGTCCATACTTTTTGTTGTTTGCTGATGGTAGATAGCTGTGCAAAGTTATCCTAGACTTAATTTGAAGCTACCCCAAACATTTATCTTTGATTCATGCATGTATGTGGTGGATGAAGGATGAAATATCTGCAGCCCTTAGAAGATAGCACAATTTCCATGATACTGTGAAATCCCTGGTTAAGTGGGATATTGTTTTAAGGAATTTTCCATTGCAGGAACTCCATTGTCACTATTCATAGCAAGCTTCAGACTTAGGAACTTTTCTTCCCCTTTGCTCTTTTCCCTTTTTTTAGTAACTGACCAATACCAAGGTTCATTGCACATTGTAAAGCCAAATATAATAACTAAATGGAGTTCGAGATTGTTGTATGAACTTACAGCCAGTGCATATCAACTTCCCATCCTAAGGACCCCTTTTTCAAAGATCCAACTCTATGCTTTGTGTCCATACTTTGTATTTTCTATAAGACCGCCTTGTGATTCCAGCAAATCACATCAAACTATTGAGGTATCTAAGCACTGTCATGACCTGACACCCGAGAGACCTTGGGATAGTGTTCTGCAATTCGATTGTGGAAGATTGTCTTTCAAGAGAGGTAGTGCACCTACGCACTGCCTATGTTGAGAAGTGCATAAAAACACCATCAACAAAATGCATGGAGAAAGCAAGTAATTTGGAGGAAATGAAAATCAGCTATAAAGCATACAAAAGAGAGCATTAGCAATGAAATGAGGTTCAAAGAGTAAATGGAATGATTTTGTGAGTGTTAGATGAATAACTAATTTTTGTGTAGGAGTGTTGAAAATCAATGCTTCTACATCTTGAGAAGTCTATTTGAATGTAGTGGTGCTAAAAAATAGCTCTCCTACACGTGTTGAACACTTGAGAAGGAAAAGTGTTGGGGCACTAACAATTAGCGCTAAAAAACACCGCTCAAGCATGTCTTGCTTGATGTAGGTCAATGTGTACAAGTAGACTTTTTCACGGCTTTCGCATTTTAGAAGATAGATCACTACACGTAGGAGCGGTGATTTTCACCACTCCCACATCTTGGAGTTGGAGAAACTTAGTGATGTAGTAGCATGTATTTTTACCACTTTAACAAGTGGGGGAAGATCTTAACAATGTTTGAGTGATGAAATATCCTACTCAAACATGTTAGAAGAATGATCATATGAAAATGTTTACAACTTTCATCATTTTGATTTTCCAAAACCAATATTTTCACCGCTTGGATAGTGTAGGAAAACTTTATGGAAAAACATCATAGAATAATGCGCAAAGATAAGTAAAATTCCCTAGGAAAAATACACCCAAAGCACCCATAAAACAATGCATAGAATAAAGACTAGGGCACGATAAACAGAGAAACAAAGACTAAACTCCCAAAACCCTAAACAAAGATAATGTATTGAAAAAGTTTTGTAAAATAATCAAAGTTTTGAAAGAAAAGAGAGGGACAAACCACAATGAAGAAGAAAGATAAAATTGTACCTATCAAAACGCAAAACGCTAGCTTAGATGCTTGAAAAATCTTCAAACATAGATCCACTGGAGGTTGGAGAATGATCGGCATGAGGAGGAAGAGAGAATGGTGAATTAAAATGAGGATAAATTAACCTAAAACAACTTTAATGAGTCATTAAGAAGATCATTAATGAACTCGAGTTACATTAATGACATGTATAAAAATGGAGGGAAAATGCACTAGCGGTGAAAATCACTGCTTGTGCATTTAAGGGCTAAGTGAAAAGTGTAGGATCGGTGATTTTCACCACTCCAACACTTGGAGTTAATTTCTAACATAAGGTTCATGTAGGAGTGCTGAAAATTAGCACTCCAACATGAGTGAAAAATTAACTAACTCCCAAAGAGTGGGAAACAACAAAAATATCTATTTTGAAGATTTTTGAAAGACAAACAATGAGAGACGCTCAAACGAACTACTTGAGGTTTAAGACTATGCATCAAGGGAAATTCAGATTTGCCTCAATTTTCATGCTTGAAGTACATGAAAATATGAAATGGATGAATTTCATAGGGGGTTATCCCATGAGTGGAGCATTGCTAGATTCGAGGATAACAACATATAAACTTAACATCTGGGTGCAATCTCCATGACAACACTATCCAAAAAGTCTCATTGCCATAGAAAGAATACAAGAAGATAGAAGAATGTTACATAGAAAACACATCTTGATGCAAGGAGTCCACCACAATTTCTCACACACTTTCACAGTCTCACATGAAAGATATCAAATTCCTTCAACTCACTACCTTAGGAACCCTAACATGAAATTCGCATCTCATTACACTTCACTCCTAAAAATCTCTCATCTATCTTTCTTCATCCCTCTTGCATCAACACCATACATATTTATATCAACCTCTTCTTCAAAAAATTTCTCCAATGTCAACCACTGGTCGTTATACATTCAAATTTGAAATAGGTCGGCACCCAAACATTCCCACGGTGGATAAAAATAAAATGCAACCTACATAAATCCTTAATTAGGACCCAAATAGATCCCAACACACTTCAACATGCTTTCACAAGTCTCACATATAGTGTTAAACACAAGGTTGACCAATGCTCATGCAAACACATAAAACAATTAAGTACACGTCCTTGAATCAGTCCAATATTTTTTAGACAATAAAATTTACTTGAACACAATCTGGAGTAAGTAATGAACACTTGAAAATCCATCCACAAGCTTCACAAAAAACTTCACCTTAAGAGTGTGAATATTTTGTACATTTGAATAACCCTATCAAACACTTAAATACACTATAACTCAGAAACTTATCAAT
This sequence comes from Sequoia sempervirens, assembly GCA_007258455.2. NCBI lineage: Eukaryota > Viridiplantae > Streptophyta > Pinopsida > Cupressales > Cupressaceae > Sequoia > Sequoia sempervirens. The sequence goes on from VDFB02000001.1 coordinate 15,045,828, forward strand.
AGCAACACACAATCCCAATTCCTCTTGAAAAAAGCGAGAGAGAAACCTTATCATTTTATTCTTAGAACCACAAGTTCTAAAACCACAATGCAGAGAAAATACATTTCTCCCAAACAATAGAGAACATCACTGAACAACTGGTTCACATACCGGTGAAAATATCTTGCACTATACAACAATTTAGAAACCCAAATTTTGGATATAGCAGCCACCAACAACCATGAACAATACCTCAAATCCACACAGGCATGGAATCAATATAGAATAAAAGCAGATCACATCCCAGAGCATACATTGAATACTTGCAAGACAATGTTTTCTTTAGTTATCAAATTTTCTCAAAAGCACTTGGAAACCAAGTACCAAAACCGTCATTCCATCTTATTACTTTATTCCAACACACTTCTAGACATAGCAACATAAAGGTAACTCCATGTACTCACAACACTTCTTCAACATCTCAACCATACATGCACAAATAGAAAACCTTCTTTATTACAATTTTCTCAATATCCTCAACATATATAGTCAATAACCAACTTCCTCTACACATAGTTGACATCAATGAAAACACCTTATACTTCCAACACTAATTTCATATTTTTTTACCTAATGTATTAAGGTTTGATAATGTCCCCCACCCCTTACAACTAGTGGGGTTGTCAGTTTTATCTGACACTCTCCCAATGGTGATATCTTAGGCTTACAATTCTCATACTTTTTACTTTTATAGTTTTAACACCTCACCTAATTATTTCCTCCTCTCTGATTCTCTCCTATATTCAATCAACTTTCATCATCTCCATTCTTCACTCCTATATCTTGAACACTTATTCCTTCCAAGTCTTCAAGTTTAAAGTAACTAGTATTTTCCTCCTTGCACTCCTCCATCACCTATAGACGTATTATACACTAAAAATAGAGTGAGAATATCACTACAACATGCGTACCAATGCTAATATTTCCTTGGGGATATTTCAACCATGGATTCAAACATTAGAACCAAGTAAATTGGACTACTGATTAACCATAAATCCTTTGACTTAGTTTTATAATTGTCTATTATTTTTTAATTTTTAAATGTTTAATGGTGCCTTGATCATGTTTTATGGCATAATGGTTGCTAGGTGAGATGTATGCTAGACCATCATTTCAATAAAATGCTTTATTTATCACACATGTATGGTCTACCTAGACATTGGAACTATGGTCTATCTAGTAGAGGTTTAGATCAAGATCTAGGTTGACTCAAATGAAAAAACATGATAGTAGTCATAATGGTGGGGGGATTCATTAAGGGTGCCTATCCCCTAATGATATGTATTCATGATATTGCTCATTGTTACATATTAGACATATTATTATTTAATTATTGTTAACATTTTTATATCTCAAATAATTTGGTATTATGACATGGAAATTTTATGTTTATAATTTGTACTTATTTAGGGAATACATTTGTATGGTTTTTCTATATAATTTTAATATATCTCTATATATATGTGTATGAAAAATGTGTCATGAACAATCAATATATGCATTTATCATTAATAATCAATGAACAATAAATGTTTGTAGAAATCATCAAATAATCAATCAATAAATAGTTTAGAAGGAATCCCATATTCATATATCATAAATGAATAAGATGCCTCAATAGGGTTTGCACTAGGTTAAATTTTAGTTTCTTTACCTTTTATATTTGTTCTTCTAGCCAATGTGTGATCTCCTAAATTTAGTATCATATTCCATGATGTTGTTGAGCTTATTTTGATTTAATAAACCTATGACAATCTTATTTGTTCTTCCCAATTCCCCTACCTTTATAAATAAGTCAATACATGAATTTATATTCAAGACCATATAATTGTTTGAGTTATGGAGGAGGAGGTGATCCGATTCGAGAACTATGAATTTAGGATCACTATCACACATGTACTAGTCCTTCTCAATGCTAAATTACTTAGATATTTTCCCATAGATTGATGGATGCATATAAAGGGATTGAATCTTGAAAATTTTAGGATCTGCATGATATCCAACCTGTACCGCCACATATCATTACCGCCTTGGACTTAATACGCTCTCGCAGCCCTAATTCATGGTCCTTTGGCATACCAGAAGAGCGGCTTAACTGTACATATTGCTTTACAAAATGATCGGAACTAAGGAAAAAGCACTCCGATTACTTGAAAAATGGGCAATAGAAATTTTGCTATTCTTAAATACAGAAAGAAATTAAAAAAACTTTCAATCTTTTCCTTCAGACACCAATCTTTTTCAGACAGACTGTATCCGGAAAAGTTTCATAAATCCCTAAAGCTATGCAAGTTTCTGTCAAATATAGCTTTAAAAATATTCTTAAATACGAAAAGAAATTAAAAGTAAAGAAACTTTCTAATTTGTGTTATATCGATTCCTTCATACAACAATTTGTTTAAGACAGATCGTATCTGGAAAAGTTCCAGAAATCTCTAGTGTTATGCAAGTTTCCTGTGGAATGGAGGACATGCAGTCCGAGCTCTATGGAACGCACTCCAAGCTGTCTGGATTTAATCTGTGTGCTGCTTTCTTATTTTGAGTTGTTTTTTCCCTGTATTAAAATATCAACATACAGTAATGGTTTTTCAAAATTTGTTGATTTCCAAAATATAATCTCAGGAAAAGAAATATCACCGAAAGATTTCAAGAATTGCATTTACAAAAAAAATAAACCAGCAAAATTTTCACAGCACTTTATGATATCTCCGCCAAATTTTTACAATAGGCGACGCTAGGAAACTTCATATCTCCGCCAAGGTACGAGTAGAGTTACAGTGCCGAAGTAAAAATTGAAAATATCATCGAATAGATCAGGCCGTGTAGATGCAAGCGTTTCCTTCTGCTGCACGGTAACGATGACTTTTCCCGCGCCGAAGAGCTTCTTCTGAATTCTAGACGAGCTCAGTAAAGTGTGAAGCATTTGGTTAGTAGATAGCTTCTTTGATGAAGCGGAAGCAGAACCTGATCTGTGCAGCGCCAAAGCATTTGTGATAGCAAGCTTCCGTGTGCCGTCACTATTAAAATTTGACTTTAGACAAATATTTACATTATCGTCGGCACTGTTAGTATTTGATTTGAGATATGGCTTCGAATCGGCGTGAGACATGGTTTCCAAAACCTGAACTTGCGCTTGCAAGAATTTGACGTACTTGATAGCCTCATCCAACATTCTGGCCGTGTCGAGTTTCGAACCCTGGGGTATCAATTTCTCCAGGGATAGAATCCTTTCACGGATTTTGCTTCTCCTATGACGAGCCGCGACGCTCTGTGGCTCCACGGAAACATACGGCGGCTTACGGTAGATCTGTAACTGTGGCACCTGATTTAAATACTCCGTCTCCAGCTGGCTCGGCTGAGACGACGCCCGCTGGCATGAAACCCAGTCAGAAAATGGAGGGCATGAAGACAAGCTCAGATCAGAAGAAAACTGTGCAGAAGGAATGCCGAAGCTCGTCGACGGGCTAGGAATAAGCGGAGGAGCAACGCGGGGGAGCTTCTTCATTACATCGTCCAGCGTATAAAAGGCACTATTCCTTGGCCGCTCGGCGGACGGTTCTCTACAGCATACTTCTAAGAGAGTCAGCTGAGTCTGCCATGCAGGGAGGTTGAGCTCCGCATAGCCATAATCTTCATCTTGAGAAATGGGCATAGGAACCAACTGAAAGTTACCACATCCCTGCATTTGAATCGGCAGGCTCTCGAACTCGAACCCGCATTGCTGTAACTCCTCTTCATTAGCATTGCTGGCGCCAAAGCTAAATGCTCCATCCGGTCCCCAGCTCGAAACCGGTGTGCTGTTCTTACCAGCACCATAAAGCTCCTCCTGTTCTTGAAGCAGCTGGTTCCATGGCCAAAATCGCTGGTCGAAATCTGCGCAACTTTCAAGACCCGGGGAGAAGCTGCCGAGGACTTGCGCCTTCAGCACAGCCTCTCTCTCAGCAAACGAGCTCATTTCACCATTGACAGGCCACTGGTCGTGAAGCCAATGCTCCATTTAAAATCACTCACACCCTAAAAAAAAACAGAAGCCAGTGGACTACCTTGCACAGTGCGTTGTTTGTGTTTTACCCGGTAAGAGATCACATTGATACTTATAGGAGTTTCACGCGTTTTGGGATGTGCTTTGAGATATCATTTTCTACAACGTTCATTCCATCATCATGTATTTTTAGTCTTTTTATGAAAGACACCTTAGTGAACACCCCCTTAGCTTAGCAAATTTTGAAGGAGGTATGCATTCTTCTTCGTTAATTGGTTCCTATTGTAATTAGCCCCATAAGTATTTTAGGATTTGTTGAGTCGCATGTTTAAGCAACAAAAGTCTTTGTTTGAATCATTTATCTTTTGTCAATTAATTTTTTGAAAAACAATATATTTTGATAAAGAGGTTGGGCCATCAAATGAAGTCATCATGATATGAAATGTCACAAGATGATAGTATTTATAGTATAATTTTAAAAAGTATAAATTTTAATATATTTGATTTAATTATAATTTTTCTATTTGTTAGTTAATGCAACTTTTTTTCTGAAATATAAATATTTTTTTAATACATATGGAAAAAATGGAAACAAGTAAAACATAAATATCAATATAAATATATTCTCACTTCTTATCAATATCTTTGTTTAAACAAAAAAAATGGATATATGGTGGAGAATGACATTGCTAGAATGGAGGTGATCCCAAGGGGGTGTCATATTGTCGGTATCTTTGATGTTGCAGCTACAAAACACAAATCTATCACTACAGAGGCTTTGCAACTATTCCGGGAAAGCATTGGGTGAGGGTAGTTAGGAACGTTTCATTTATATTTAAGTAACTATGGTGATTTTTAACCTTGAAGAATATGTGAGAGTGAATGGATTGGCTAATGGTACCATGTGTCTTAAATCTTGGAAAGAATAATTCGGGCTCCTTTAGGCAAATGTAATTTTTTTATATGAATAAAAATGAGATTTTCCACCTTAGCAATGCTTATTTACCAAAAAAAGTCTATAAATATAAAAATTAAAAAACCACCAATTCACATCATCATCAAATTCTAAATGGTTTGCTTGCTATAAGTGATAAAAAAAAATGGTTTACAATATTGATTTTAGTTTCGTACTTAGGCCAAGAATCATTATTATAGGATTACACATTATCACTAGAGGAGAGGGAAGGATAATATTTTGAAAAAAATAATAAAATGTTATCTTAAATGTAAAAATCAACAAGAACCTTCAATCTAGAATTCATGGTAGATAGTTTAGTAGAAGTAAGAAAAGGTCTTGGATATGAATTTATGAAACAAAAAAATAAGCAATATGGTACATGGTAGTAATTAAATAAATACCTAAGAATGGTATGAAGAATAAGAAGGATAGAGGTTTAGTTAGATATCAAGTTTACAAAAATTTAAGTGAAAGAAATATGCTTGTTAAATAACAACTATTTAACCTTTTCTAGACATACAAGAAAAATAAATGTGTTTTTCTTAACTACATGTACTCTCACATATGAAACACTACATTCATTACCTAGATTAAAATGCTAAAGCTTTACGTTATTAAAATATTGCTAAAATAATGTGAAAAGGGAGAAGCATCCTTGATTTAAATGTTTGGAGAATACATAGAAGGTAAGATGAAGGATGGAAATACCAATATAAAATTCTATAATTAGGTTTCAACACATAAACATAGAGTTATAATATTGTCCTAGTCTACAAAATTGTAACTAATATAAATATAAAAAAATGCAATGTGAATAATTTTTAGAACACTTGCAATGGTGTCTGGTTTATGGTAATAATGTTAATAGTTTAGATCTTTCATTTCATTTTATAATTATTAAAAAAAAATAGAGATATTATGCAATGTTCTATAGATACTCATAATAATTGTAGAAAATTGCTCATATTATTTTATGGGGATAAGATGAACTCAATTGTGTATCTAGGATAGAGAAAATTATTGGATCTAGTTATGTGCTTGCCTCTATAAAACCCTTCTTTGGTTTATTTGAACCATTATATCATCAATGGAACTTTGTTAATGTATTATATGCTAGGTAAGTAAATATAATTATAGGAAACAATAAAAACTATGGGATTTTTACCATGTGTGTAATGCTTGTTTTTAGAAGATACTTAGGAAATGGAAAGAACTAGGTTTCCAAAGGGAAGAGGAAATATTAGATATATAAAGGGTATGTAGATGAGATAATAAAATACTACAAATTTGTAATCCAAGAGATAGAAGAAAATTTCAAAAAAAATGCATTAGGGTACAAGTATGTTGAAAATAAGGAAAATGATGCAATAGAAACATTAATTGGGTCTAATTAATTTACATGTTATCAAACCATTTAATTGAAACAAAACAAGGAGAATAATATCAAAATATTAAAAACTAAGATGGCAAAAAAAATTATGTGGTGAAACCCTTCAAGAAAGAAAACTCCACCACCATAGAGACCTCAAGCTTGTATTAGTTTTGATAGCCAATAGTGGCATGGTGTGATGGTTAAGTTAGGGTGTTGGTGTTCTTTCCTTCAAGGTTCAAACCCCATTGGGGTATAATTGTTGAGTGCTTATGTTGGGGGTGAGGTCCCCCATTTGTGAACCCACTGGTTCATAGCTCTGGGTCAAAAGTGTTTATCCCTCTAAATAAATAAAAAATCTCAAACTTATTAGTGTAAATAGTGTAATTATATCAATGCATTCAACTTATCCCTTTAGTATAGCAATAACCTAGCAGAATAATAGTACCTATAAAATAAAGATACAACCTTTATTGCATGCATCCATTATAGAATAAATAAATAATATAAAACCATAAATAATTTCCCAAATTAAGAGTTAAAACTAGGGACCAAACTAGGCACCCAAGTCCCCATTGAGAAAGAATACCCTATTTTTAATGGCCGAGAATCTTATAATAGTATGCAACTCCTCTCAAACCTCCTACAACACTTGTGTGTCATAGATTATGTTATAATGATCATTAAATCAATTTTCAGTCGTAGGTGCTTAATGAGTGTGCTAATTGCTTGTCATAACACCAATCTTGAGAAGATGCAATATAACTCCTATTTTTGACTTTTTGTGTAACCCCTATTCAATGCACTCTTAAAAAATATTTGAAGTACCCAAAGAATAAATGATAAATAAATAATATTCCCTCTCTCACATGAGTGGCACATTTTTTCACTCGATAATTTTTGGAGAGTATTCATTATTTATCATGTGCATGAATAATTATAATAATTGAAATTTACAATTTGTAAGGTGAATAACACACATAATCATAGCATTCTCCTACTTGTTATTTAAAGTTCAAATAAATAATAGAGAACATAAGAAATAAATTAAATTATAGAAGAGGTAATGCCCATAGTCTCTTTGCACTAACCAATCCTATCCATGCTACTTGTCTTTGTGATAGAATATATAAAATTATTAAAAGTGTCAATCTTTTGTATCATGACCTTGCAATCTTAAATTATTTCGTGAAAAAAGTGATACTAAACATCTGTATGATTATTATGATTAGGGTATGTGTTGGTGCACAGAGTTGTAGGTTCACAAACCCCTAAATATATGTTATTCTCGTAGCAACACAAGTGTCAAACTAAAAAAAAGAACCTTTAATTTATGATAAATAAAGATAAAATTGAATCAATTTATTTTTAGTGGATAATTGTTCCTTCACTTTAGGTATAGCTAGACCCAAGGGGGGTTTCCTTAAAGGAATCCTTAACATGATTGATGACAACTAAAGATCTACAAATATGAATACATTCAATAGTACCCAAAGTACACTTGATCCCAAAAGTTCTCACTAGAATGAAGAATAACCTATTGTTCATAAGACACATATTAGGATGATAATAACATAAATACACAACTATAGGAAATGGGTATGTAGGACATGATTATCTAGGATAAAACCTTCAAGACTCACTATAGATATTTCCCTAGATAGAGAACTAAATCATGAGATGCATACAAACTAACTCATACTTCTAATTTATTATTATTTTAAGGGGTAAACATTTTTTACCCAAACCTATGAACTGGTGAGGTCACAAATGGGGGACCTCATCCCCAATTTAAACATTCAACAATTACACTCTAGTGGGGTTTGAAACTTGATGGCAAGAACAAAACCACAACAACTTAACCATCATACTATGCCACTATTGGTAACTCCTACTCCTAATTTACTAGTGTAAGATGTTTCTATTTAAATTGCATGGTTGATTGATTTTTTTATGATTGATGCATATTCATTATGTTATAGAGTCACATCATACTATGAGAGAAAAAGTTTTAAATGAATAGGAATATGGTTTGCGCATGGAAATTTATATACCATAAATATTGATATTGAATTACTAAACATTCTTATTTATCCATCCTAGATTGTGAAAATTCATATGTAATAAGGTAAATACCATTACAATATTTTAATGAGTTAGAATGCTACAAGTTTTGTCAAATTTTCATTACATTCATAATAACATGTGTGTTAAGAGGAAACCCTGAGCTATAATTTTCTTAAAAATACACAAATGACACTATGGAAAAATTCAGCTACAAGAACCACTTAAAATATTATAACCTCCTTGTGATTTATAAAATATATTTCTGTAGAATGGTGTTATGACTTGCATGAGTTAAAACTGTAGAATCTCCTTCAACTTGGAGTTGTGTGGAGGAGATAAAATGACCAACTCTATTAAAAGAGAGAAATGATTGACCATGTATAGTAGTTTGTTGGTCTCCCTGACACTTTCAAAATTAACAAAGAATTATAGGTCATGAATGAAACATGTAAGGAAATCTTATATCCTATGAAATTCATTGAATAATAAATCTAGAACAAGTGTGAAGCACATTAAGAGATAGAAATTGATCTTCGTAATAATGAATAAATGGTTGTATCCATCCTTCATCACTAAAAGTATATGTGAATCTACACCCTTGAGATGGACAATTATTCTTGGGTGAAAAAATCCCTTGGCATAGTTGCATAACCAAATTTGGTCATTAAAGGTGACCTAGGTTGTGCAAGAAGTTAGACCATAAGAATGAATAGTATGAAACATGGGAGATTTTGGGTTTCAAGCATGTTGTGTATTGGGGCTTATGGAAATGTCATAACCCATACTAGAGACAAGAAAATAAGAATACCCTTACATCACTTATTCTAACAAGATATATGAAGAAAATTGCTAGAGTTAGAGATTATGGACCAAAAAACCCATACCAATTGTTGAAGACCAATGGTTGGGAGAACATCTTACGTCATGCCCAAAGAAAGAAAATAAAGGTGTATTTGTATTTGCAACTCAAAAAATTCAAAAATATATGTGAACTAAAATATTAGGAGTCAAGGATTATGGATAAAAAGGTATTCATCTCATAAAGCATGCAAGTATGCAACTAAGGATAGTTTAGATGCCCAAATTGACACATTAGAGTGAAGTCACCCCACCTCTCCTAGGAATATAACCAATCTATTGATTATGTCACATTCAAGGCCCTAGGTGTTGGTTCACACCCATGTTGGATAAACTTAATTTGTCAATGTGGTATATTTTTTCAAGGGGCCTTTATTGGTTCTATTGCTTCAATCAAATTGGAAGATGTTTTTTTCACTTATACTTAATTTTTTTTTTTTCTTAAACCTTTGTTCTTGAGAAATCCCTAATCTTTTCCTACTATGATAGTGTATAAAAATGATAAAAGAGATTTTTTGTTAATTGACAAAAATTTTCCATATTCTATTTTGAATAATTGAGAGTTGAGTTAATGATAATTAAATAAAGTTCAAGCAAATGCAACATTCTAATTCCCATCTTTTACAATAAAAACACAGGAAATTCAATTAACCCATAATATTATAATCAATGAGACCCAATCATTCATAGTATAGATGTAAGATTCTAAGGAGATTTATATGTTTATTCCCTGCATTAATTCATTTCTATTTACATCAAATCAGAGTTCTGGTTTTTAAAAACTCGTTGATAATCTTATTATTGCAATCTCCGCATGAAAAATTACGTGACAAGTGCGACTCAAACTCCAATAACGTCAACGTCAGGGCGTACGAAAAATAAATGCAAACATAATTTGTTGCATGCAGGGAAATTGTGGGTTGCTGTTCAGTCGTATATTTCTGCACCGCCAACGCTCCGTGATATCATGTATCTGGTAGCAGAATTCTGCCATCTAATTTTGCTCTGATATGTGTTTTTTTTTTTCTTAATAAATTGATGTTTAATAAATGCTTAATCATATCGTGTACAGCGTACACTTTCACATATTTAATTGCAAATTGCAAGCGGAGGTAAACGGAGGTAAGGCCGTTAGGTATTTCTGCAGACGGAGGAAAGGTTTTAAAAAAAAGCAGGAGTTTTTAAACGCCAACACCCCTGCTTCATCCGGATCTGTGGGCGCCCTTCTTTATTCTCCAAGTCGTTCAGTGAATTTGGTACAGTAATGCGCTTGGTCAATATTTGTCTGCTGGGAATAATTGATTTTCTGCGAATTCAGATCGCAGAGAGGTATATAGATTTTAAAGAAGCTGAAAGACGATCACATTATAAAATTAAAGGAGATGGTGACTTTTCCGGGCCCAGAAAATGGTGAACAAAGAATATCAGGTGGCAATAAGTACACGATAGCTAAAAAAAAAAAAACGCCCCCGGATAGGGTGGCGGCGGAGCTGTGCAGTCGGATGGGCCACAGAAAATAGATCCTGGTACGACCGTTGACGACGGCAAAAAGAAATTCTGCATGAAATCCCTGCCAAACACTTAATGCGGCCTGCAGATAACGAAAAGAATTTTGAAATTTTGAATATTGCCTACACGGCAATTCAAAATTGATTATTTTGAATTTATCGTTCAAACATTCCAATCCCTCCTCATTAACTCTGTAGAACACGCTCTGGCTATCTTTTATCTGCAACGGCTATATGATTCCTTCCTTTAATTTTGGTCAGCGCAGTTCAGTTTTTTTTTAGTAAATTGGTGTTTAATAAGTGCTCAATCATATCATGTACACTTTACCTATTTAATTATAAAAATGTCTCACAATATTTAATGTACATCTTATTATAGTATTATTTATAAATAAATATATTTATACAAGTTAAATTATTCATAATTTGTTAGTCATTATTAGATACATTTTTTCAATCCTAGTTGCTTAATGAGTGTACTAATTGTTTGTCATAACACCAATCTTGAGAAGATTCTCAATAACTCCTAGTTTTGACCTTTTGTGTAACCCCTATTCAATGCACTCTTAAACAATATTCGAAGTACCTAGAGAATAAATGATAAATAAACAATATTCCCTCTCAAAAGGGTGACACATTTTTTCACTCCATAATTTTTGGAGATTAATCATTATTTATCATGTGCATGAATAATTACAATAATTGAGATGTATAATTTGTAAGGTGAATAACATACATAATCCTAGTGTTCTCCTACTTGATATTTAAACTTAAAAGATATAATAGATAACATAAGAAAATAAATTAAATTCTAGAAGAGGCAAGGCCCATAGCCTCCATGCACTAACCAAAATTATCCATGCTCCTTTTCTTTGTTATAGAATATATAAAATTATTCAAAGTGCCAATATTTTTTATCGTCGTCTTCCAATGTTAAACCATTTCATGAAAAAAGTGATACTAAACATTTATGATTGCTATGAGTAGGGAATGTACTAGTGCATAGAGTTGTAGGTTCCCAAACCCCTAAAGCTCGGTCATTCTCTTAGCAACATGAGTGTCAAACTCAGCCAAAACCTCTAATTTACACTACTACATAGAGCCACCGTTTAAGACATTAATTTAATACAAAATATTAATTATGTCTTAAATTAAGATAATAAAAATAATAGCCTTTTTCTAAAATATATTTTTTATTTCCCTCCAAATTTTCCATTACCTTCAATCGTGCCTTTCTGTAGCTTTGAATATGTGATAATTTCATTTCCCTTCCAAAACTCAGAACAAAGAAAAGAACAGGGGAAGAGAACACGAATAGGGAAATAGAGGAACAGAGGCACAACACAGCGGGCACGAAGAATAGCACAGACAACAGTCACGAAGCACCACAAACGGGGGTTTTTCAAAAATGACAAGGGCCTTTTCATCATAAACGAAAAGGGGTTTTCAAGAAATTAAAAGGACGCAAAGCTCATAGAAAAAATTCACACTAATACCTACTGATGCACTTCCCACAATTAACACAACACAAAGGGTAATCGACAGCATAGGAAAGGGTAAACGGTAGCAACAGGGGTTAACGACAACATCATAGGTGTGCTTCATAAGTAGGCATCATGTGTGTGGTGGGTCCTAATGGCTGTAGGCTTGGTGATTCTTGCATGTTATTCTCGAAGAGAGCTATGGCAGCATAATGAGAAAATTCTTCAATAACTCTTATTAATGAAGAAGAGAGGAGAGGAAAACAGTGGAGAAAAGGAAAGGAAGAAGAATCAGGGAGATGTTGCAGAGAAAGGGGAAAGAGGACTACACTGGCAAAAGTTTAAAGAATCTATCACACAGGTATGCCTCTAATCTTTTTCCTTTTCCTTAATCAACATATGATATCGCAAAGGGTTTTGTCTAACTTTTATAGATGAATCAAATATTGTTTGGATCTCTGAAGCATCACTAGTAATAAAGAAGTTCTTTTAGTCGAGTATCTTCTCACCATGTGAATGTCGAGTCGGGTTAGCTTTTCCCATTCAAGGTTTTAGTAACAACAAGGCATTATGACCCAAGCCCATAACCAATCTCTTACTTAGATTGCTTTAATAAATTCTTTTGTAATAGATGATATATAATCAAGGGAATTGGAAAATCCTAATGGTCTATTTATCATGCTATAATTAGTGTCATCATGGTTTTTAGCAGTATCCTTCTTGTACTACTCCTAGAATTTAGCACATGAAGCTTTAGAGAATTAAAAAAAAATGCTTAATAAATTATCCTTCAAGACAATGATTAAGACTATTAGGGAAATTTTTGCAATGCCATAATGGATTATCAAAACACTCTGACAATGTATGCAAACCTTGTTCCAAGCATTGCCATAAAGTATTTTTTTGTTTAGGACCCTCAAGGTTCAAAGCTCTCACAAAATTTGTTACTTCAGCTCTGTCCATTGTTCATAAACCTTGATAATACTGTCTACCATTAAATTTGGCTTGATTGAGATCTCACCAATCACATGCATAGGTTTTATATTAATCTCCAATGTTATTATTATTTCTTACATGAACTATTCTCTGTCTTTGAAACCTCTATCATGATCAGCACAATCCTTTCCTTCTACAAACTTGCAACTTTTATTTGTTCTAGCTAGGTGTGAGAATATCTACATCCATATAGATTGTCATTAAGTCTATTTCTTTATAATTTCATGCCATTCATCTTCTAGGTCTCTGTCCTAATGAACATTCTCTGTATCTTGACTATGGTGACACTATCAACTTCATTTTGATAGTCACTCATTTTGAATTCATTGAGAGCCTCTTATTTTTCATGACTGTTGCTATGGACACAATTATTCTCTTTAAGTAATACAAACATGTTATGGGCACAATTCTAAGCCTCTTCATAGACAACTTGTGCAATACATTCACTATTTGAACCAACCATATTGGACAATGATATATTTAATCTCTACACAAGGCATGCATTCACTAAATCTAGCAGTTGTGTAACTATAAGTTACATTTTCTATCATCTTGATTCACTAAATCTAGAATATTGTTGTCCTTTTTATGCCCATTACTAACAACACCTATTGTTCTATATGCAATAGTCGTATAAGAAAAATGAGATATGTTGCAATTCTCGAGAAGTTGGAAGATGGATTATTCTCATCCCTTAAGACCTTTAGTTTGAAGGAAACAAAAAACTATTGTCTTCTTCAATTCTAGAAGCATAGAGTCTCTATCTACAAGAACTTTTAAATACTTCTAATATAAATCGATTAGCTTCCTTCTAGGCTTTGGCTTTCCCTTTTCTTTCTTATATTTCATTTCACAAGTTTTTCTAGCTTCAAATATCTTGAGCTATCATTGCTATTATGTTGCCACCAATGCAACCTTGTTTTGGTCTAGAATCTTCAATGAACCTTTAGGGGCTTCCTTCTACTGATATTAAATTGTTATTCTATGAATTGATCTTTAGTGCTAAACTTCCTAGTTTCCTATAATCCATGTACTTCAAAATTACAGAGCCTCTTGAATTACACTCTACCTATAGTTCCTAGATTGGACATACAATTCATGATCATACTTATGATTTCTCTTCCATAGTCTCATTTCAATGATCATGATCTTTCCTATGAAATGACATGTCTTTGAGAATTCTTTGAACCTGCTCTAGGAATGTCAATATTAAACTCCATGTGACTGTCAATACTTTGATTTGGCTAATGAGAAATCAATTTTATGACTGTGCTTAATAAGCATGGGTGTTGGAAAAACCAGAGTATGTAGTAGAAATAGGAGTAGTATGCTAGGTAATTTAGAAGAGAAGGGTGTTAAATGATTTTAAGAATAAACAAGAAGAAGCAACAAAAATATTTCAGTGACAATAATTTAGTGGTTTCACTCTCAAAGAATCTTGCAATTCACAAAAAGAGTAAGCATATAAACATTAGATACTATTTCATTAGAGAGATAAATTTATTTAAAATATTGTAGATCTAAAGAGATCAATGTACAAATATTTTTACCAATCCATTGAGAAAATAAAGCTTTGAATATCTGTAAGATTGTTAGGACATCCTAAATGATAGTAATTGTGATTAACTAGAATTGTTGGAATTCAGCTAATCCCAACCATCATAGCTTTTTTACCTTCTATTCCAAAAATTAGACAAGATGCCACTACTCCATTTAATAGATGAATACTGTTTTCAAACTACTTGTCTTCACCTACTCATTTTTTTTTTTCAAACTTTGTTTTTATCATATTTGTTATTATACAACTATAAATGCTCTACAATAGATGCCTTTTTTTTATGAGTAGTGATATAATATATATGTGTTTGGAGAGTGTAGAAGATATAAACATGTCAATTTTTACTCTATTTTGTTTTCTATCTTTTGTGTGTGAGCAAGTAATTTTTCCACAAGTTTTTTGTGAGCTCTGTTATGAAATATTTAACATTTTGTTATAAATATTTGTATGTAAATACAATTAAAGCTCTTTTTTACTTGATATTTATAATTTTATTTTTTTCATCATCATTATTATTTTTTCTCCTCCTTTTTCCATTTTCTTCAAGCTCTAACAACAACCTCAATATGTAGCTATTAAAAATTTGATTTTATGAGAAAATGATGAAATAGAGTCACAATGGCTTCATTAACACACTTGATGATATTTAAATCATTATATTAATACATTATACATCCTCCATCAACAAACCTTTATCCTTTTTAAGAGAAGGATATGTGTTATGGTTGAGTTTTTAAAGGGGAATTAAATGTTCTAAAGTTAAATTCAAATTTTTTGTTACTAAAAAATTATGTCATTGTAAGGGATTTTTATTTAAATAAATAAAATGTATGGGTATTTATACATTAAATCAATGTTGATTTTAATGTTCAACTACCAAAAAATCATTCATATTAATGCCATACTTTTAGCCAGGTTTTTATATTAGAAATTTGACTATATATCTTTCAAGTTCACTTCCACATGCTCATGGATTTGACTTATAATTCATGAACATAATTTGACAACTTTCTTGTTTGAAACTTATTCTTCTTTGTGTGTATGCTTTGAAATTGATAAATAATAGGTGGTCATTAGAAACAAATTTAAGGAATATGAATTGCAAGGGTCATGTTCTTCTCAATAAGACATCTAGATGGACTAATTCAATGGTGTTGAATAAGGGTTGAGCATAAGAGAAAAATGTAAAATATTATCCTAAGATGATGGTGATTTATTTTTTATGTAATTATTTTTATCCTTTTACAATTAAATTCTAAAAGTACCTAATGGATTCGTTTATGAGTCTTACACTATTCATTTTAAATAAAGGCAATTTGAAATTATTCAAACTCTAGTTGGTTCACAATTAGTAGTGAAAATGGAGGGAAGAGACATAACTTAAAACTAACTATCCATAGCTCAAGATCCATATCTATGAAATATAAAGCATATAAACTCATTCCCCTTGTGACTTCAATGAATACCTCATCTTCAAATAGTTCTTCAATTCTTCAAGAGTGTTAGACCCTATGGATAGCTCCTCGCATTTAGTTAGGTCAGGGAGGAATCTCCCCTTTTTTCTGTCTTTTCATAACATCATGCTATAATCAATGTCATCATGGTTTGTAGCAGTATCCTTCTTGGACTTCTCCTAGAATTTACCACATGAAGGTTTAGAGAATTGAAAAAAATACTTAATGCCTACACTTGTTTAAATTGCTAACCATTCCATTGTTTCCCCTTAACCTGCAATCAATAGTCATTATCTTATTAAGAAATATAGATGGTAGTGATCTAATAGTTGTCTCCCCCCTTTGCAAATGGTCTACTCAAGTATTAATTCATTTTTTAGAGAAAAATATAATTAAGAAGCAACAATTACTTTCAATAAGCAACATTTATTTTCTTGAATTTCACCACACTTTGGTTTATTTTCTTTACATTTGTTTGTTCTTCAGCTGGTTGTATGTTTGTGCTATAATTCACCATCCATTTATCTGATTGTTTATGTAGTTGTAGACATGCAAAATTAGCATCATGAATTTTATTAGGTCATATTCATCCATTCAGCAAATAAATCAAGTTTATTTATCAATCCCCTAAAGTCATCAATTTAAATTAAATAAATAAAACTTGATCCTATCATCATCCTTTTAATTAAATAAATCAAACATTTATTTAATTAAGTCTGAAATAACTTTCCATCCCTTTTGATTTAAATAAATCAAAATATTCAAGTCAAATGGGTCAAAATCATCTAAGCATCATTTAAGCTAATATAATCCTAATTAACCTAATCTAATCACCCATCACATCCTCTAGCTTTTCCCACTTGCACCAATAAATCAATTTATTGATTTATTAAAATCAACATTTTCCATCAACATGGCATCTTTGAGGAATATTCCCTAGAATTTTAATTCAAAAACAAGTGGACATGTACACCCAACAAATAATTTATGAGGCCTTACATGTCTCTTACATGTCCCTTGCACAAGTCAAACTCAACATTTATTTCATAAATTCAAATTTGAATTTCCTCCAACCTATCATAACTTGACAAGTGGCTTCATCTCATTTGTCAAATCATTATCCCACATTGATCTTTCATAAGCATTCTTTCAACTTGAGAATCTTTAAATAGAGATCATTTCCATTGATTTAATCCTCCAAAAAATTTAGCATTTCATCTCCACAACTCCACAATCATTCATGTAAAGTCACTCTCTTCAGAAGAACTGATTTTTCTCGCCATCACTCCATCTTCAAGGCATTTCATCATTTAGCTTATCTATCAAGGATTGGGAAAGGGCTATTTTCCACAATAGCACCAATTCACTATGAGATATAATTTTCTCCATGTTTTATTATATGCTTTCAATTTATTTATCTAAATCTTTGTTGCTTTGATTGTGTTATTAGCATGTGGAGTTATTTTCATAGGGATGTTGATTCTTGGTTTTTTTTTTAAATACTAATCATGCTTTGTGTGTGTTATGATTTTAACCAAAATACAGATTTTCACATCCACATAATGGTGCTAGAAGGAGGGTAGCCTATGGTTGCTTATGCTCATGTTTTTCTTTCTTTAATCACTTAAAGATTTATGTTCACCATTTTTAATTTGTAAAAGTAGATGTATAATTACTGATTTTCAAACAATAAGACATGTCATTCAACACTTTTTGGTTTGGTTAAAAAAAGGATTAGGCTGATATATTCAGCAAATGGTGATCTACTCATTAACATCTTTATTGTAGTCATGCACAGAGGTGGAGGATTGGGCGAATAAGCTATAGAAGAGGGAATTTAAGTGATGCCAAGAATGTAGAGTTTAAATCATCTAATTCCTTCCAATTTTCATCTTAGTATTTATATTTTCTATGATACTAACATGTACTTTTTACTACATTTTTTGTGTCTTCATATCAGTGTAGCATCTAAAAGTTTTCTTATCAATACTGATTTATCATTCTGATTAAGGAGGCACATCTTTTATGGTTTTCATATAATTCATTGGGGAACATTTTGCATTAAGATCTAGCCAACTTAGGCAGGGAACTAGCTTTCTTTCATCCATTCTTATAAGAAATTACCTATTATTTTGAAAGAGCTACATTCCTATATGTATTACTGAATATATCTCTGAATCTCTATGTCATAGCTGACCTGCTTAAAGATAATTTTGAACATGTGCTCCATCTTATTCTTCTGTGTAATCCATATGTAGCCTATGCTCTTCACATACCGCATCTCCACCACATCGGCTAGAGAAAAAAGAAAAGAAAAGAGAAAAAGCCTTAACTCCCCTTCGGTTTCATTCCTTATCACACTTTCCTTAGGCTTGCAATCCACCATGCTTCCATTCTTAGATCGGTTTAGTTTTCTTTAGCCTGCCATGTTGTGTCTTAACCAGAGAATGACTAATCTCTATCCCTTGTTCGAGACCGGTTGGGGGAGAGCTAGACAATACCTTGCTACTTCATTCACCAAAGCCAATCTCTTCAGCGCCGCATAGACCTCCTATGCTCTGAATATGATCTAGCTCCTACACAAAAGAAAAAGAATGTACCTTTTAATGGCCTTCAATCTGCATTGTTCATATTCCTGAGACCACATTTTCTTGAGGCATTCAGTCAAAGCAGTTCATAGTCTACGCGTCCACACTTTGCATATAAGTTTACTAGGGTAGTTTTGATTGCAGCATTTGAAAGACGAAACTTATCCCCCACACATATCAGACCTGGGGTTAAACTGGAGCAGCAACAATGAAGATTCCCTTTGCAACGTAATAATACCCAAATTTTGTTAAAGAGCTCCCTTGCTATTCAATACCAATGATCACTATTCTTAGACTTCAACAGCAGATGGATTCAATCATATGATGAGTAAGTTTAACAATAGTCTACTAGGCCTCCAAAATCCATGAACTGAGCAACTCTATGGTCTTGAATACACCAAAAAATCATCACCCAACTCCCAGCTATATGTCTTCTTTTCATAGCAGCAGGGGTTTATGGAGTAACTATGTAACTAACTTGTAGCCTTCAACAAGAGAGTCAAGCCCGAGTTCTAATCTAATAGTGTACACAAAGGAAAGATAGTCTAATCTTTTGTTCAGGCTGAGAGGACACTGGTACCTTGCCTGAGAATGAAGGTGAGTGACCAGAGGAAGCAATACGCCTCCGCAATTGCTTCCAATTAAGAGCTTGCTTTCCTGCTTATTTGTAGGATTAGAAAGACTAAAACAACAGACAAGAGATAGTGAACCCAATCCATTTGAGACATATCTTGTGAATTTTCCCAAAGTAGGTAGGATAGGGTGATCCCTAATCTTTTGAAATTATTATTTTTAACTAAATCTTCAGGCTGAAGATGGTGGAGTCTCACTGGTATTTTTTCCTTGCACTGTTTTTCCATCTCCCATGAAAATGAAGGTGAGTGACCAGAGGAGAGCAATCTACGCCTCCGCAATTGCTTCCAATTAAGTATATGCTGGATCAAGGCTTTCCTGCTTCTATTTTTTGATTCATTTTAGGTTTAATAAAACTTTATACATAACAAAACCAAAACATATTAAAATTATATTCAAGCAGAATACATAATAATTTGATGATATTTGTCAAAAGAACCCATAGGTGTAAAGGAGACCATTTGAGATCTAAGGTGATTTGATCAAACCCTCTTCAATTGAATCCTTAAAATGGAATTTAAATCATTATATTTTCCAATATGTGAGGTAGGTTTCGGTACTTGAGATGTGAATTTTTATTTTTTATTGCTCCCAGCATCAAGAGTCTAAATCTGATCATAGGGTTGCTACGCATAGGGTCTAAATCTGATCATTTGAATTGTTTGCAATAAATACGCGCAATCCAATAGCATTGGCTGAAAATCTAAAACCTTTGATCATGAAGCATGGAGACAATAAATCAATCAGATGGGAACCTAATACTTCTGGTCTTTTCATCCACCCAGGACACTGTACGTTGTAGCAATCTTGACTCTTCACTGTAGAGCCCGTAACCAAGCATTGCAATGGAAAAACTTCAAAAATCTTATTGTAATGATTTCATCCAAGCCTCAAACCCACTATTTGTGCCTGTGACTCCATCGACAGTCTTATCTCATATTCTTTTCAAATCGAGTGTGATGATAGTGAGTTGTTGAAAGTAAATGCACTGCATTATTTTGTGCAGAGGTCATATTACCTCAAGTAGGCTGAAAATTGATTCTTTAAACCTTTACTTCCTGACCTACGCATTCTGTATTTATACCATGTTATTATATTTAACAGTGATATTACATTTGGTAGTGGTGCTATTACGTGCAGTGGTGATCCTTACATCATAAGGTCTGTGTTTGACAGTAGTGTCAGCTTTTTTAATAAAGGTATTAATGTGTTTGAAAATTTAGATGGTGATTTGATGATAGAACATGGCCTAGGAAAATTCCATAGACTGTGTTGGACAGATTGAGGGCTGCATTAAAAACATTTGGTGTAGGGATGTAATTCATAAATATTCATCATTTCATGGAGTGAAAAGTAGTATGCAAAAGTCTTGACAATTGAGTTATTGAGAATGGCTTGGAGACGTTTATCATTTTTTATTGCTCGCTATGCAAAATCAATGGTGGTATTGTGATAAAATAGTATTATCAACCTGATTTAGTGCAAAGGTTTTGAGCTAACATCATAGGATTTGTTCTAGTGAAAGGTGTAGTCTTTTGATTTAATCTGATTAGTGTCTCAATATAAAACTTCTGGATCAATTTTTCATGCTTAATATGAATTTATTAAATATACTATCATGCTTATTTATCTTTATCAATGGGCTGCCTTTAAACTATTTGATGTATAACCATTGTTCTTTTGTAGGTACTTCTCACTGAGGTGGATAAATCACAAGTGAAATTGAGCTGGAAAATTGGGCATTAAAAACTTGAAATCAACAAAGCATTTTTTAATGCTTAGAGTGTCCATTCTACGCTTTAATTTTCTATTTTTTTATCAACTCACACCTTTTTTTTTGGGTTCTTAAAAAGAACATTTTGATTTTTGCAACAAAGGGGTTTAAAAAAACTTTAGGGAAAACTTATTAAAGTTGATTTTCGGATTCAACAAGGAGAATTTTCACATCTGATTTGGTGCTTTAAAAAAAAACTCACAATTGCTTTGAAAGGCTTAAAATGAACATGTGTTTTTCATGTTTCGTAATCTCTTATACAAATTAATCTCATTTAAAAGGATGTATGCACTTCTCTCGCACTTCACAATGTCCTTGAGAATCAAAATTCTTTTTAATGACATTAAGTTGCATAAAATATTGCCTCCACATTTTGATTTGGGCTTAAAATTGAACAAAATCATTGTGCGAGTGTGAATAAACTTATTGCATGTGTTCTCCCTTTGTTTCTAAAAGGTCAATCAAACTATGAATAAGTATATTCACTTTTTTCTATCTTAGAGGGACTACCTTGGGGAAAAAGTACTCACCCAAGGGAACGACTCAACTGGTAACACTCTAAAGCCAAGAGTATTTCTAGCCAAGATATAAATGTGGGTATTGGAAGAAACGCCAATATCACGTGGTTGATTCTGACAAGATGGATCTGAAAGGGGACTCTCGCCGTATGGGTCAATCTCCACAAATGGAAATTCTGAACTAAAACCCTTGTTTGTAGTGGCCAATTAATCCATTCAACGAATTTATCAAAGTGGTGCATTGGAACTTAGATTCCAAGAAGTTACTTGCCATGTCCGATCTTGGTTGAAATATAGAGGTTAAGACTTCATTTCTTAACATACCTTTACATTTTTTCTTTGGTTGCATGTAAAATAATCTCTTCTACTACGAAGGGCATGAGGCAAGCCCACCAATAAAAATGTACCAATTGAGCTAGGGTGTTATATTGCTTGTGAGTTAGTTTGAAAACATAGTGCTTTGATCGAAAACATTGGAAAAACAACATTCAACATGAGCATCAAATCTCAAACCCTTTAGGAGAAGAAAATATCCTTGAAAAATTCACATGTTATTGCTTTCCCTTGGGATTTTATCCTTAGAGGCTTCTAAGCATTTGGATTTCATCTCAAGTTTCTCCTACTAAGGTCAACAATAGGTAACTCTTGCCTCAAATTTCCTTGGTTTCTGCATAATACACTTTGTGGGATAAAGGGAAAGTTGAGACATTAGATATCTAGATTCAAAATCTAACCAAGAGTGTGTTTGTGGTAAAAAGAATCCATTAAGAAAAGATTAAATCAATTGGACCCCACATATGTGATTGGCATCTTTTGGACGTATGGTTTTCATGCAAACATTGATCTTTTGATTTTGAATTACTTTTAGAGAAAGGCATGTTCTTCACTATCTTGGTCTCGTAAATAAGTCCTTCCTAGGTTCATTTAGGATCAAATCAAACACTTCATCCATCCCAAACATTTATCATCTTCATCCCACAAACAAATTTAGAGCTTTGGAAACATCATTCTAGACTTGGGTAGATCGTCAAAATCAAAATCATCTTGTTTAGTTAGGAGTATGAGAATGCATCCTTTCTCATACCTCTAGTTAAATTAGCACCTCTTTGAACAAGCTCATCCTAAAATCATATCTTACATCTTAGGGTTTACAAGTTCATTACCCAAATCAAACCAATCAAAATCAAACCCTAAGTCTAACATTGATCCAAAGTCCCTAAATGTTCAACACTCATATCATTTCCCCTTTTCATCCTTCATCTCGTCATTGGTCCTAAGAACCTTAGAGGTCGCTTCACAACAAGGTCAAAACACAAGAGGAACATGGAATATAAATTTGATCCATACATCATGAGTAATCCAAGTCAACTAAGCTATCAAAGTCTTACAATGCCAATTAATTATCAACACTCACATCTATAAAAACCGTACATGAGATCATTATCTTCGACAAATATCAATAGTAGAACAAATGTGAGTATTCCCATTGAAAATTTTGGAACCCATTTCTCGATGGTAGATCTATATCCAAACTTACAAGTCTATCCACCAAACAATCAATGCATGAGCCTTCAAATGAGCAATGTTATCCCACCAAATCCATACATGCCAAATAAGTATGTGCCAAGTACAAGTTTTCCAAACATGAATCCAACAAACTTTGGGATGGATATGTTTGCAAATCACACAAATTTTGTTCAGAGTCCAAACAAGATGTTAGTGAATCCAAGACAAGGTGACACCATGAAAAATCAAAGTTACCTAAATAAAAACAATGTTCAATTTCAACCTATCATGCCAAATTTGAACATCATCCCAAATCAAAACATTGTCCAAAATCAGACACTTGTACACACTCCAAATCTTCTTAAACAAAAACCAAATCAACTATATCAAGGGAGTCAAGATCGAAATCAAGATCAAATTTGGTGAGATCAAATTGCTACACTTACCAAAATAGTTGAGTCATTGCACGAAGAGACATCTCCACCACCATTACCCATATCAACATCATTCCTTGGTTTAGGGTTTCCCCCTTTACCTAGCACTAATCACTCCATCCAAATCAATCCACCTAACACCAGTAAGGCCATCACATCAAATCCTTTAAATATACCATCAACATCACACCAACAAATGGTATCCAATCAAACAACAACGTTGATCCTGAAAAATCAAAACATGGTCTCCCAAAGACCTATCATCTCAGCAATGCCAACCATCCCTACCACTTGGATCATTCCAACCACCACTCTCACACCCATCATAACTCAACCTCTCACTACCATGATCGCTCCAAGCGTATCTCAACCACTTGTCACTACATCCAACACAATTCCAAATCCACCACCACTACCACCAAAACCAAACGCAGCAAGACAATATAACATTGCGCTAAAAGTTCACCAAGCCTACCAAAAGGCCATCTAACAATATCTAGCCACACAACAAGCAACACAAGATTGATAAGTGCAACAAGCCTCTCAAGCTACCCAAGCCTCTCAAACAAAAACACAAACACAAAAAAATAATAACTATTGGGGATAACGATGAACATTCAACCACTGGTGATAGCATTGACAATATCCCCACCACAATTGTTGAAAGCAATGATCAATATCTATCCATCAAAGAGAACCTTGAAGCTGTGTCTACTCCATCCAATGATCAAATCAACATATGTCAAAAGTCACTTTTCAATCATGATCAAAATCCACCAACAATACCCAACGATGATCCAATTCAAGAAATGTCAACACCATTTGTCCCTATGGTTAAAGGCATTAAAAATCCCTCCACCACAATTGTTGAAAACAATGATCAAGATCTCTCCATCGATGAACACCTTTAAGATGCTTCCACTCCATCTGATGATTAACTGACCATACATCAAGAGCCACTTTTTAGTGATCTATTTAAGGAGTGTTAGGATTATTTGATCCTATTGACATAATGCACGATCCATCGACCAATGATCATGTTGAAAATGTCTCTACATCACCTTATGAGTTAGAGAACATATCTCAAGAATTTATGCCAAAGCATGATCAACGTCTTTCACCCAGGTCTGGCAATGGTCCTTTCCAAGACATGTTAACACCCTTTGACCTCATGGTTACAGATGTTGAAGGAATCCTCAACTCGACACTTGATCTAAGTCCACTCAAAGATCAAGAGGATATTGAACCACTTACAATGTCTAAAGATAACATCCAAGAACCCTTTATAAGCAATCCATCCTTCGAAATTGACCCATGTCAAGAACTTGATCCAAAGCATGTCGAAAGCAACTCCAAAATCATTCAAGATCAAGAATTTGTATCTTCAAGATACTACAATAAACTAATGGACACTCTCTTATCTATGAAAGATGATCATATCCATGTAGTACTTACTCCTCCATATACCCATGTGATGCTTTCTACAGATGGACACGTAGATGATCTTCATTCAAAATAAGATTCCTTTACTCCTGATATT
This sequence comes from Sequoia sempervirens, assembly GCA_007258455.2. Taxonomy (NCBI): domain Eukaryota; kingdom Viridiplantae; phylum Streptophyta; class Pinopsida; order Cupressales; family Cupressaceae; genus Sequoia; species Sequoia sempervirens. Next base: position 15,071,091 of record VDFB02000001.1, read on the forward strand.
ACTACACAAAAAGAGCAGGTTATTGATTCCTACAACCAAAAAAATTTGTCAACATCAGGATTAGATATATCCAAAATCTAGACTGAAGACATCATGTATGAAGATATCCAACATTATCCACTAAAGGAAACAAGTCAAACAAAATAGGATATTCCAAAGTCAACAAAGCAGCAAATTGAAATAATATCATCTATAGTGGTCATTTATCAGAGAGGGCATTGTAAACAAGAGCTCTCAGAATAGGAAAAATCAAAGCATGAAGGTACTACTACCACCATACTGGGGGCAACTTCATCTCAAGTAAATGTTAACATAGGGAGCATGAAGAATCCTTATGATAAAGCCAATGTCAATATACAATAGCCACATCATGAATCTTCATCCACCCATCATCCCATCCATGAATTGGGACCAATCGAAAGAAAGATTTGAATGAAAGTATGAAGAGTGTTATCAAGGAAAAAGAAGCTAAGAATCATAATCAAATCAAATACAAATGGATACCAAAGAATACAAAGAAAGATCATCCCTATCAAACTCCATTAGTCAAAGAAACTATGGGGAAAAATTAAAAAGGGAAAAGTATCCGTCAAAGATGTCCACAAAAGAAAAAGCAGGATTTTCAAGCGACGTACAAAGTGTATCAAGCAGTTGGTCCTAATTCCATGCACACTTTCATATCCACCCATCATTGCTCATCTTCCCAAGTTTGGAGAGTCAAAGGTTCCAAACTATCAAACAATCCATCTCTTATCCCTAAACGCACTCCATCCACGCCTCCATGCATGATATCCAATTCTCACATTGACCATGTATTGGCAACAACCCTTCATCATAAGGATTTTGAAGGAACTCTATCGCGATGTGCGCACAGAGACAAAGTTAACTCCGGTATCGACAAAGCAAATCAAGAATCCCAAAAGCTACATTCAAGTGCATGTATGTTAGCAAATCAACTTCTTCAAGTAGGATATCGATGGCACATTATGATAGGGGAATCTACATTAACACCACTAGGTGGGTTAGCATGAATCTTTCAAAAAAATACAAAAAAATAAAAAATATGAAAATCCAAAAAAAATAGAAAAAGGATTGAAAATAGTAAAGAAAAAAATTGTCCTCTAGTGAAAACTACATAGGCGGCACTTTGGACAAGTACCATGATAAAAACCTTGTAAATAGGCGTCATGTGTAGAATCGAGCATCTACGTGCACCACTTCAGGGGAAAGCACCTCATACCATCCATAATAAATCCATCATTCCATTTGTCTTAGCCATAATAAATCCATTCATCCATGAACCATTTATCCAACCCATTCGCATATATCTGCATCCATCGTCTTAGTTATCTTGATCTTGATGAAAGTTTGGGGCACACTTTACACTTGCTTATGATAAACTTCTTGACATGGGTCATTTTCATTGGTCCTATCCTATCCAACATTATCTGAGCCTTGAAGCATTATCCAAATGAGCATTCAATATCCGAACACCTTATCTTATTGCAAGATAATCCATATCCATCCATCCATTCACTTATCCAAGAATCCACCCATGACATTCCATACATTGCTAGACACTGGGGGCATATATCTACATCTTGCTTTGGGAATAAATCTTGATCTACATCCTCCAACTTATGTGGTGATCCAAACATTGGAAAACGTAGAATCAAATCAGTCCACCACTTGTGAGCAAAAATTCCAAATCACTAGCCCATGGCATATTTTGATGAGAAGGCATTCCTTATCAAGCTTCATCTTTCATCGAACATCAATCAAAACAATCGATATCAGTCACATCTAATTTACACGTCAACATCACATCAAATATTTTGAACATCTTTTGTTTCAAACCAAGCTTCATCAGTCATGATCAATCAAATCCAATCAAGAAATCATCATGATATCCTTGTGTTGCTTAACACTATCCTTGCATTGTTGTGCATCCTCAACATTGTTATCATCATCAATCCTAATTAATCAAATCCTTGCATTATTGTGCATCCTCAACAATGTTATCATCATCAATCCTAACTAATCAAATCCTTGCATTGTTGTGCATCCTCAACAATGTTATCATCATCAATCTTGATCAATCAAATCCTTGCATTGTTGTGTATCCTCAACAATGTTATCATCATCAATCCATCGATTTGATCAGTCAACCTTATCTTGGTCTTCAACAAAATCCTAAACAAAGCACTGATATCATCACATATGTCCATATCCAAAATGTCAAAATCATGCGAAAATCCAAAAACACTCAAAAATTCAGAAAACATCAAAAACATGGAATCCGAACTATGTCGTCTCTGAGCTTAAATGTAGGCAAGGCTAAATATTTGATCATCCCCCAAAGCATCAAAATCCAAAAACACTTGAAAAATCACACAAATCTGAAAACATTCAAAAAAACCAAGAAAATCTAAAAGCATCCATAAAATCTTAGAAAACCTCAAAAACATTTGAAAATTTTGAAAATCAAAACAATCATAAAATAAGAAAACCCAAAAACAGCCTCAAAACATTCCAAAAATGTCAAAAACATCCAAATATTTGAAAAAAATCCACCTGTCCCATTTCGCTTTCACCCACAATAATCAATCATCCATAATAAACTGATCATCACCTTCATCCTTTGGCAAAACAAACAGAAACAATCACAACAATTAGCAAAATGAATCTTCAATCGTAAAATCAAAATTGAAAGAACAAACAATTAAAAAAAAAATCAAACTCTTGATCAATCACAAACATGACAATCAACTTTATATCAATAGCTTCTCAATCAACTTATCAAACCATCATCATCCTATACAATGCATGTCCTAGGATATATCGTTCCAACAATGGGCGTCATTTTGGATATCACTTTGGATCCTTATCCTATCAAAACAAATCCCTTTGGCTAGAGGTATGAAGAACATTGGCTTGTTTGTGTACTTGATCTTTTATGTTAATTTATCTTATTGCGCTCATTCCAAGGACCTCTCAAAGATATTCAAATAAAGGATTTAGAGAGATAGGAATGGGGCAACGATCATTATCCTTTTGTCTGTTGTGCTTGTTGGACATTCTTGTAAAATAACTTGGCAAATACTTTCTTTGTTAGGTACATCCTAGCAAGGTTTCCATATGTCAAGTGTGAACAAGAATACTCCTATATGTTTTTCGAGTCAAATTTCATCTCACTAGGTGCAACGCCATCCTAGTTCTTTATACCTTGATGCATCGTACCTACGTGTGTTATCAAACATAAGGTAAGTAGCCCTTTTAAAGTCCCAATCCTTGATAAGAAAATCATCATCATCACCTCTAATAAAGTCTTGTCAGATCATGGACTTGTTGGATCCTTTTGTCATCATATCATTTCTAATTTCTTTTTTTTTTGCACTAACATCATGTCATGAATAGTTAATCATCACCACCAGTGCATCCATCTTGCATCTACGAACCATCAATATTCTGCATATCATCTCACATGCATAATCATAATCATAATATAGATCTGTTAGTCTAAGCATCTTATAAATCACACATTTGCATAAATCATACATTTGCATAATCACAACATATCATCATCATAATATAGATCTGTTAGTCTAAGCATCTCATAAAACATCCATTTGCATAATCATAGCATATCACATCATCCATCTCATCCATCATCACATCATATCATCATTTAAGTTGTTTAAGATAATATAGATTTGTTATTCTAAGCATCTTAAAATCATCTCATTTGTGTCATATCCATAACCATCCATTTTGAACCTCTTTATCATGAGATCAACCCTCAAATTGAATCTTTTCACTCAATCTCTCGAGGGGGCAATGTACCAGTGTACTTCTTTCCACAGGGGCATCTGAAAAATCAGAAAGTTTTTGAATTTTGATCACAGTAAGTTTATTCTTTGAACCAATGCAACAAGTGCATTGCTTCAAAGAAGGGGAAAATGTAGACATGCAAAATTAGCATCATGCATTTTATTAGGTCATATTCATCCATTCAGCAAATAAATCAAGTTTATTTATCAATCTCCTAAAGTCATCAATTTAAATTAAATAAATAAAACTTGATCCTATCATCATCCTTTTAATTAAATAAATCAAACCTTTATTTAATTAAGTATGAAATCACCTTCCATCCCTTTTGATATAAATAAATCAAAATATTCAAGTCAAATGGGTCAAAATTATCTAAGCATCATTTAAGCTAATCTAATCCCGATTAACCTAATCTAATCACCCATCACATCCTCTAGCTTTTCCCACTTGCACCAATAAATCAATTTATTGATTTATTAAAATCAGCATTTTCCATCAACATGGTATCTTTGACGAATATTCCCTAGAATTTGAATTTAAAAACAAGTGGACATGTACACCCAACAAAGCATTTATGAGGCCTTACATGTCTCTTACATGTCCCTTGCACAAGTCAAACTCAACATTTATTTCATAAATTCAAATTTGAATTTCCCCCTCTTGGGCACATTGGCCAAAACTTGCACATTCCTCCAACCTATCATAACTTGACAAGTGGCTTCATCTCATTTTTCCAATCATTATCCTACATTGCTCTCTCATAAGCATTCTTTCAACTTGAGAATCTTTAAATAGAGATCATTTCCATTGATTTAATCCTCCAAAAATCTTAGCATTTCATCTCCACAACTGCACAATCATTCATGTAAAGTCACTCTCTTTAGGAGAACTAATTTTTCCCACCATCACTCCATCTTCAAGGCATTTCATCATTTAACTTATCTATCAAGGATTGGGAAAGGGCTATTTTCCACAATAGCACCAATCCACTATAAGATATAATTTTCTCCATGTTTTATTATATGCTTTCAATTTATTTATCTAAATCTTTGTTGCTTTGATTGCATTATTAGCATGTGGAGTTATTTCATAGGGATGTTGATTGTTGGTTTTTTTGGAAAATACTAATCATGCTTGGTGTGTGTTAGGATTTTAACCAAAATGCATATTTTCACATCCATAGTAGTCATGAAGTTTGTTGAGTGTCTAGTTCTGCAAATCCATTTGTTTGGTGCTAGTGCTTATGACCCACTAAATCCAAATGGAAACATAGCAATCAAATGGGATATCATTTCAAAGAATCCAAATGACCATGTGCTAAGCGACCATTCACTTCCTTTCCCCACTAATCGGGGAGTAGATTTTTTTTGAGTTAGTTAGCTACGTATGAAATTAGGGATTCATATGGGGTTTTGGATACACACATATTTCACCCATGTGCATGATGCAATGGAAAAAATAGGCGTACTATGTGGGAATAATTAGATGATCCATGTTCACATGTACTAATAAGTAGGTACGGAAATCTAGTAATCTATCATCTTTAAATATTGTATAAAACATTGGCTTCTTATCTTTCAGTCCAAAAATGCCCACTATAAGATTAAAATAATACATTTTTAAAACAAAATTAATTCTTTCTTTAGGTTTCATTTATATTCATTTTTATTTGAGTGTTATCCACGAGGGACTCAGGATAGGTTATTGATTTTTTTTGGTCCATATTTGTTATTGCTTTTAAAGGATCTATGGCTTCCTATTTTCCCACTTCCCAAATTGGTGTCTTGGGATTTATGATCTATGTTGCCTCATCTTCTATTCCAAGAAGATTAAGCTCCACTCCTACAACCCTAAACAACCATTGATAGGGTATTCGATATGATTTTCATGGGGAAGTCAGATGCCATAGAAGGGTAGGGCTAAATATTTATGTATAAATTCCTCTGTTTTATTTTAATTTATCAATTTATGAGGGCATATCAGATAGAATCCATGCTGCAACTTACTCCTCAATTTTCTTTTTTGACAAATTACATATTGATCTGATTAAGGCTAGGTGAATTATTTGTATACCTTCTGCCATGTCTGCTATATCATATCAAGCCTTATAATCAATTACAAAAAATGAAGTTGCTATCCAATTTGACCATGTTGCATTTTTTTCTATAGCTAGGTGGACCATTATCTTTTCCTTGGGGACTTTATATATTGATTTGTAAGGTAAGAGAGTTTCTCTATAAATTTAGTACACTTTAACAATTATCATTGTTTTTAGTTTGAAATATTCTTAGAGCTAACGGTTGTTCTCTAGAGATCACCATAAAAACCATGCTTAAATGATGTGTTGGAGGTGGGATCATGGAGGAGGGTACCTCTAACGATAGCCACTTTTCAGTCATGTTAGTACTTCTTCCCTTGTGGGATAATCTTGCAGAGTAGCTTGGTATAGGGCTATTTACCATTTCATCATAAAGATTTAACTATATATACTATACATTGGTGAAGAAGAAGTATTACTGGATTATACTTTAAGAATAGATTTTTTCCTTTGAAGGAGCCATTATGAGAAGAAAAAATATTGCAATCAAAGAAATAAATTACATCATCAATGGCAACAATATAGCTTAAGGCCTTTGAAGGAGCCATTATGAAAAGAACAAATATTACAATCAAAGAAAGAAACTCCATCATCAATGGAAGTAGTTAGAAAGATACTTGCATTCCTCACCATTTAAATTGTTTCATATCACAAGAAATTTACTTTTGGGGCTATTTATTAACAAGGAAAGCAACAAATATCTTGTAAATCTATTGTATTGATGTGACTAGATCATTTATTTTTGTGAGAAAGAAGTTTTCAGAAAAAATCCCATTTAATAGCTGAGCCAAAGGTAATTGTAATTATATGGATGAAAAAGAATTTGATATTCCTAAAATCTTGGTAAGCTTGGTTTGATAAGGAAAAATAGACATAAACAATCCTATGGATCCTTGGTGGCTTTCCATCAACAAAATTATATGAAATTTACATATGAAGAACTTTGTTTTTAGGTCTTTCAATTGTCAAGGCAATAAAAGAAAATTGTGAGGCTATTAACAAGCAACCATCTACTAATAAGATATTGAAGGAATTCCAAAAAAACACCAATTCAAATTTGATGATGAAAAAATCATTATCATTTCTAGTTTCAATAATTTAATTGAAATTACATGGTTTCACATCACATGCATGGACATAATTATTGTTCGAGAAATTTAATGTGAGGCTTTTTCCAAGTGGCCAGTGAGGACAATTAGCTTCAATCATGATGGGAAATACATAGCTTCAACCAGTGCATATATTTTAATTGATATAGTATGTTGTATTCTCTTCTCTAATTGTAAAATTTTATTTGATGCATGTTTTGTTGACATCTGGAATTTTCAATGTTGAATTTATTTGAAAACTAATCACAAAGAATTTATACTTTTTGTTGTAGGTTGATGTTATGACTAGATGGATAGTGCATCAAATACCCTGTCAAGTAGCCATGAATAGTGTTGAGTGGAATCCCAAGCACAAATCATGTGAGAAAAGTGATGATAAAAGCTCTGAAAGACACCCCAAACACTAATGGTATTCATTTGTAGGGGGTTACCAATGCTAAAGTTTATAATTGTGACATTGGAATAGGTAATCTCTTTAAGTTTATATTTTCTTTGAATGTTGGATTGCCATACTTTTAACTTTATTTTGAGGTAAGTGGGAAAAATATTTGATTAGATAAATAGTATATATATCTAGAATAAATTTATCTAAAGGTTCTCAAGAAATATCATTAATTTATTTTATCTGTGTGAGCATCATTTAGATGGCTCTAGGAAAATTCACCACCAGTAATTCATTCCCAACAATTCACCATCAACAATGCATCACTGTGACATATTCATCATGTGTACAATTTACCAACAAAAATTCATCACCATGGTATATTCACCATGTATACATTTTTCAATATTTAAGTGGCCAAGAGCACCCAAAAAAAATGCAAAGATTTTGTTGAACACATAGAAAAAGCATATGCGGTGAATATACCATGGACATGAATTGCTGGTGGTGAATTGTATACACAATGAATTGTTGGGGGTGAATTGATGGTGGTAAATTGTTGGTAGTGAATGTGCCTAATACCCATCTAGATACAATGAGTGTTTAAGTGGAAAATCTATAGTTTAAGGATTTTCCTTAAACTACTCCCCTCCAAAAGAGGACATTGTTATTCAAAGTAGTGCACCTAGTGACATCTACATACTCATATAAGGGAAAGTGGTAAGTAGATTGTTTATAACTCTATATTTTTTAGATCCTTGTGGTTCTCTTTATTGTCATCTTTATCTACTTTACAAGTTAGCATGTGTAATTAGACAATCTAGAAAATCTACTCAAACTAATTTATGTTTGTTCTGTTTTGTAGGGTAAGATTGCTTCTAGGAATGGAAATGAAGAGGTAACATTAATCATCTCTTGTTTCATATTTCCTAATTATTTCATTATATTGTGGTGTGACTATGAATACACAAGAAATTCAGTTATGAGAAAGGTGAATCTAAATAAGAACCTTCAAAATTTTCACATTTGTTTTCATGTCTGTTCTATCACCAACTAGCTTATGATTGGGATAATCATAATCCCACAGCACAAATTATTGGAACCTCAACAATTTTGAACATTAGTCTAGCACCACAAATGGTTGTATTTTCTTCTATGCGTCCCAACATTATCACTCTAGACATCATCAAGGTGAGTTACTGTGATCATCACTTCTAGATCATGAGATTCATTCTAAATTGTAGTCTAATTTTTCTATTCTCATGAAATTCGATCATTCCATTCCATTGTAATATTAGAAAATTGGTGTCTCAGTTTTACTTTATATTAAGAAGATATTGAGAGTCGATTTAACAGAGTTAATTGTTGTTCTTCCAATTCTTTTGGAATCTGAGTCTTGTGTATCTCTTTAATCATTTTCATGTTTATGTCAGACATTTTACTACACAATGTGGCTATAATTATGAACAATTACAGTTAAAAGTATGCTTTGAGGTTTTAACTTTAAACTACTTGCTCTATAGGATGATAATCGGTACAATTCCAAGAGAGGTGCTCATTTAAATAACTACACGCTTTGAGGTTTTTATATATGATGGGAGTAAGTGACCATTGTTTTGCCCCTATATGATAGGTTGTATTATATTCATAAGTTAATAATATTTGAAGGGTTTTTGCTACCAATCAGAAGACGCTATCATTGATCAGTTAGGTTTCCTTTGCCTTGTTGGCAAAATTGCACAGGTATCACACTTGGAAATGTTGGATGAATACACCATGTTAAGGAAAGAGAGAGAAGAGGAGATTTATTATTGGGATTCTTTGTCCTCTGTTCAGGTTAGTCAGCTTATTCTTCTTCAAAATAATTAGAGTTGATCAGTATAATTTTTTCTTGACTTTTGTTAAGATTATGGAATCTTGATGGTTGATTTATGAGAGACCTCTTTGATTCTTCCTTTTCTTACTTTTTATGACAACTACTACTGTTTGAAAATCTTTATCTATTATTTTTTATTGTTTTGATTAATATATTTTTATTTAAAAAAAGTAAAACAAAACCAATATTTATTAGTGGGGGTAAAATATAGACTAGAAAAGTGCATACTTCACTCATTTCCCTTTTGTCTTGCACTCATTTAGCCTTGTTGATAAATGTGTCATCTTGGTGTCTAGTTTGAGAGATTATAGCACAAAAGCTGGCCAAACCCAAACTTATCCTATTCCTTGAAAGAACAATTCTATGGTCAATTCTTGACCTACTTGTTATCATGTTTTATAGGGATGAAGTCTAGAAAAGAAAAATTTGAGATGATAAAATCTGTATTTGGGGTTGACCGTGGAAAGTTCGCAAGTTGTGGATGTAAGTCCCCTGGCCAACTGTAATGAATTTCTCTTCTATGACATGCCAAATAGCTTATGATTATGGGTCTATCACACTATGTGTGGATATTAAATATGCTTTAATTCAAAATGAACAAATGTAAGATTCCTATGAAATAATAAATCATGTTTCAAAATGTAAACAAATTACAAGATAAACTAAAGCATATAAAACATGAAATAAATCCTATTTCATAATGGATTGGTGCTTCTATGGAAAGTAGCCCTTTCCCAATCCTTGCTAAACTCCATGATATGTTGATGATATGAAATTACTTTGAAGATGGAGTAAGATGGGAAAAACCAGTTCTCAATTGAAGAGAGTGACTTTGCATGAGGATTGTGGATTTGTGGAGGCTTGATACAATAGAGAAGCTCTTTATTTATAGTATAGAATGATAAAAGGATGCCAAACATGGAGAATGGGGGACTAAAAACCAACCAATGAGAAGAGGCCACTTATCACATTGTGATAGGTTGAAGAATGAGCACATTTTGGTCAATGTGCCAAAGAGGTGGAGATTCAAATTTGAATTTGAGAGATAAATGTTGAGTTTGACCTTTGCAAAGGGACATGTAAGAGACATGTAAGACCTCTTAAATGATTTTTTGGATGTACATGTCCACTTATTTTTGAGTTCAAACTTGAGGGAATATTCCTCAAAGATGCCATGTTGATGGAAAATGTTGATTTTATAAATGAATTAAAATGCTTTATTGGTACAAGTGGGAAAAGCTAGAGGATGTGATGGGTGGATAGATTAGATTAATTAGGATTAGATTAACTTAGATGATGATTAGTTGATTTTGACCCATTTGACTTGAATATTTTGATTTATTTAAATCAAGAGAGAGAAATATGACTTTTGAGATTTAATTAAATAAAGTTTGGTTTATTTAATTAAAAGGTTGATGTGAGACATTGATTTATTTAATTTAAATGAATAACCTTAGGAATGAATTAAATAGTCTTGATTAACTTGGTGAATGGATTTGATGAGCTTGATTAATTTAATGAGCGGATGAATATGAACTAAGTGCATAATGATAATTTCATGTGTCTACATTTTTTCCCTCTTGTAAGCAATGTACTTGTTGCGTTGGTTCAAAGAATAAACTTTCCACGATCAAAATTCAAAACTTTTATGATTTTTTCGAATGCCCCAATAGAAAGAAGTACACTGGTACATTGCCCCCTCGAGATATCGAGCGAAAAGATTCTATTTGAGGGTCAATATCACGATAAAGAGGTTCAAAATGGATGGTTATGGATGATGATGCAAATGAGATGGATTTAAGATGCTTAGAATAACAAATCTATATTATCTTAAACAACTTAAATGATGATATGATGTGATGATGGATGCGATGGATGATGTGATATGCTATGATTATGCAATGGATGTTTTATTAAAATATGTGATTTATGAGATTCTTAGACTAACAGATCTATATTATGATGATGATTATGCATGTGAGATGATATGCTGAATGCTAATGATTTGTTGATGTAGGATGGTGCACTAGTGATGATGATTAACTATTCATGATGTGATGTTAGTGTGGAAAAGAAGACATTAGATGATGACAAGAGGATCCAACAAGCCAACTTTATGAGAGATGATGATGAGAAATGATGATGATAGATGGATGATTTGCGTATCAATGATTGGGATTTTAAAAGGGTCACTTACCTTATGTTTGATAACACGCATAGATACGATGCATCAAGGTATAAAGAACCAGGATGGTATTGTACCTAGTGCGATGGACTTTGACTCAACAAGCATATAGGAGTATTCTTGTTCACACTTGACATACGGAAACCTTGCTAGGACGTACCTAACAAAGCAAGTATTCGCCAAGTTATTTTACAAGAACATCCAACAAGCACAACAGACAAAATATAATGATCGTTGACCCATTCCTATCTCTCTAAATCCTTCGCTCGGATATCATCGAGAGGTCCTTGGAATGAGCACAATAAGATAAATCAAAAGAAAAGATCAAGCATACAAACAAGTCAATGTTCTTCATATCTCTAGCCAAAGGGATTTGTTTTGATAGGATAAGAATCCAAAGTGATATCCAAAATGATGTCCATTATCAGAACGATATATCCTAGGACATGCATTGTATAGGATGATGATGGGTTGATAAGTTGATTGATAGGCTATTGATATAAGGTTGATTGACATGTTTGTGACTAATCAAGAGTTTCATTTTGTTTTAAATGTTTGTTGTTTGCTTTTTATTTTACAATTGAAGCTTGCTTTTGCTGATTGTTGTGATTGTTTCTATTTGTGTTGCCAAAGGATGAAGGTGATGATCAATTTATTATGGATGATTGATTATTTCGAGTGAAAGCGAAATCAGATGGATGGATTTTTCAAATATTTGGATGTTTTTGATATTTTTGGATTTTTCATATGTTTTGATTTTTGATTTTTTTTTCAAATGTTTTTGGATTTTGTCAGATATTATGAATGTTTTTGGATTTTGTGGTTTTTGAATGTTTTTGGATTTTGATGTTTTTTTGAATGTTTTTGGATTTTGTGTCTCGGGGGCTAATCAAATATTAGCCTTGCCTACGTTTAAGCTCAGAGATGACGTAGTTTAGATGCCATGTTTTTGATGTTTTATGACTTTTATGAATGCTTTTGGATTTTTTGATGTTTTGGATGTTTTTGGATTTTCTGATGTTTTGGATGTTTTTGAATTTTTTGCATGTTTTCGACGATTTCGATATGGATGTGTGTGATGATATCAATGCTCTATTTTTGGGTTCTTTTTTGTTGAAAAACCAAGCTAAGGTTGATTGATTTGATTGGTGGATTGATGATGATAACATTGTTGAGGATGCACAACAATGCAAGGATAGTGTTAAGCAACACAAGGATTGAGATGTCAATCAGATTGATGATGATAACATTGTTGAGGATGCACAACAATGCAAGGATAGTGTTAATAAAATCAAGGATATCTTGAGATAATGATTTTTTGATTGGATTTGATTGATCATGATTGATGAAGCTTGATTTTGGAACAAAATTTGTTCAAATTATTTGATGTGACGTTTGAAGGGTACGTTAGATGTGACTAATATAGATTGTTTGGATCAATGTTCGATAAAAATAAAGCTTGATAGGGAACATCTTCTTGTCAAAATATGTCATGGGCTAGTGATTTGGATTTTGGATCATAAATTCTTTAACCAATTTCGTTTCACATTTGCCAATGTTTGAATCGCCACATAAGTTGGAGGATATAGATCAAGATTTATTCCTAAAGAAAGATGTACATATCTACCCCCAATGTCTAGCAATGTATGGATATGGTAAGCACACAAAGGATGCCAAGGATTATCTTGCAATGAGATAAGGTGTTTAAATGGAGGAATGCTTCATTGGATAATGCTTCATGGCTCAAATGATGTTGCATAGGATAGGATCAATGAAAACAACCCATGTCAAGATGTTTACCATAAGCAAGTGTAAAGTTTGCACCAAACTTTGTCAAGATCAAGATATCTTGGACTATGTATGCAGATGAGTTAAAATGGATTGGATAAATGGTTTATGGATGAATGGATTTATTATGGTTGAGATGGATGGAATGATGGATTTATTATGGATGGGATGAGATGCTTTCACCTGAACTTGCACATGTAGATGCTCGATTCTACGCATGATGCCTATTTGCCAGGTTTTCATCATGGTACTTGTCCAAAGTGCCACTGTAGTGATTTTAACTAGAGGATGATTTTTATCTTTACTATTTTCAATCCTTTTTTTGATTTTTCTATATTTTCATATTTTTTGGATTCTTTATATTTTTCTGAAAGATTCATGCTGACCCACCTAGTGGTGTCGATGTAGATGCTTATGTCATAATGTTCCATCAGTATCCTACCTGAAGAAGTTGCTTTGCTAAGATACATGCACTTGAATGCAACTTTTGGGATTCCTAATTTTCTTTGTCAATACCGGAGTTAACTTTTCCTTTGTGCGCACATCATGATAGAGTGCCTTCAAAATCCTTATGATTTCCAATACATGGTTAATTTGAGAATTGGATATCATGCACGGAGGTGTGGATGGAGTGTGTTTAGGGATAAAAGATGGATTGGTTGACAGTTTGGAATATTTGACTCTCCAAACTTGGGAAGATGAGCAATGATGGGTGGATACGGATGTGTGCGTGAAATTAGGACCAACTGCTTGATACACTTTGTATGTCGCTTGAAAAGACTATTTTTTATTTTGTGGACATCTTTGATGGATACTTTTCCCTTTTTTATTTTTCCCCATAGTTTCTTTAACTAATGGAGTTTGCTAGGGATAATCTTTCTTTGTATGTTTTGGTATCCATTTGTATTTGATTTGTCTGTTATGCTTTCTAGCTTCTTTTTCTTTGATAACATTCTTTGTACTTTGATTCAAATCCTTCTTTCGAAGTTGGTCCCAATTCATGGATGGGGTGATGGGTGGATGAAGATTCATGATGTGGTCAATTCTAGTATTGACATCAATTTCATCATAAGGATTCTTCGTGCTTCCTATGTTGAAGTTTGCTTGAGATGAAGTTTCCCCCAGTATTGTGGAAGTAGTACCTTCATGCTTTGATTCTGCCTGTTTCGAGAGTTCTTGTTTAGAGTGCATTCTCTAATAAATAACCACCATAGATGATGTTATTTTGATTGGATGCTCTACTAACTCTGGAACATCCTGTTCTATCTGACTAGTGTCCTTGAGTGGATAATGTTGGATATCTTCATACATGATGTCTTTAGTCTGGATTTTGGATATATTTGATCCTGATGTTGACAACTCAATTTGACTGTAGGAATCAATAATCTGTGTTTTTTGTGTAACAATGTCATCAATAAAGGGATCCTATTCTAAATGAAAATCATCTATGTTTCCATCCAAAGAAAGCATATCATGGGTAGATAGGAGAGTGTCCATTAGATAATTGTAATATCTTGTAGATACGAATTCTTGATCTTGATTTATTTTAGGATTTTTTTACACGCTTTGGATCAAGTTCTTGACATGGGTCAGTTTCAAAGGATGGATTCCTTAGAAAGGGTTCTTGGATGTCATCATTAGACATGGTAAGTGGTTGAATATCTTCAAGTGTCGAGTTCAAGTTTCCTTTAGTAGTTGTAACAATGAGGTCGAAGGATGTCAATATGTCTTGGAAAGGACCATTGCTAGACTTTGGTGAAAGACATTGATCATGCTTTGGTATAAATTATTGAGATATGTCCTCTAACTCACAAGGTGATGTAGAGACATTTTCAATATGATCATTGGTCGATGGATTGTAGATTATGTCAATGGGATCAAATAATTCCAACACTCCTTGAAATAGATAACTAAAAAGTGGCTCTTGATGTATGGTGAGTTGGTCATTGGATGACTTAGAAACATCTTCAGTGTGCTCCTTAATTGAGAGATCTTGATCATTGCTTTCAGCAATTGTGGTGGGGAGATTTCCAATGTCTTCAACCATAAGGTCAAATGATGTTGAAATTTCTTGAATTGGATCATTGTTGGTTGGTGGATTTTGATCATGATTGAAAAGTAAATCTTGACATATGTTGATTTGATCATTGGATGAAGTAGACATAGTTTCAAGGTGTTCAGTGGTGGATTGATCTTGATCCTTGTTCTCAATAGTTGTCATTTTTTTTTGTTTGTGCTTGTGCTCATTGGGTAGCTTGAGAGGCTTGTGCAGCTTGAGAGGCTTGTTGCACTTGTTGAGGTTGTGTTGCTTGTTGTGTGGCTAGATATTGTTGGATGGCCTTTTGGTAGGCCTAGTGAGCTTTTAAAATAATGTTATATTGTCTTGCTGCATTTGGTTTTGGTGGTAGTGGTGGTGGATTCAGAATTGTGTTGGATGTAGTGAAAAGTGGTTGAGATATGCTTGCAGTGATCATGAGGGTTTGAGATGTGATGGGTGTGATAGTGGTGGTTGGAATGATTAAAGTGATAGGGATGGTTGGAATGACTAAGGTGATATACCCTTGGGAGACCATATTTTGATTTGTCAAGATTGATGTTGTCATTTGATTAGATACCATCTGTTGGTGTGATGTTGATGGTATATTCAAAGGATTTGATGTGATGGCTTGATTGGTGTTAGGTGGATTTATTTGGATGGAGTGATTGGTGCTAGGTAAAGGGGGAAGCCCTAAACCAAGGAATGATGTTGATATGGGTAATGGTGGTGGAGATATCTCTTGGCATAATGACTCAACTATTTTGGTAAGTGTAGTAATTTGATCTCGCCAAATTTAATCTTGATTTTGATCTTGACTCCCTTGATATAGTTGATTTGGTTTTTGTTCAAGAAGATTTGGGATGCATACTTGTGATTTTTTAATGGGATCATGCAAAAATTGATTTTGGGAAATGTTCTAATTTGGGATGATATTTAGATTTGGCATGATAGGTTGAAATTGAACATTGTTGGTGTTGGAAATCACATTGCCTTGATTTAGGTAACTTTGATTTTGCATGGTGTTGCCTTGACTTGAATTAACACATGGAATTGTTAGCATATTGTTTGGACTTTGAACAACACTTGTATGATTTGCAAACATATTTATCCCAAATTTTTCCTGATTCATGTTGTGTAAAGTTGTACTTGGTACATTCTCATTTGGCATGTAGGGATTTGATGGGATGATGTTGGTCGTTTGAAGACTCATGCATTGATTGTTTGGTGGATAGAATTGTGGGTTTGGATTTAGATCTACCATTGGGAAAGGTGTTACAATATTTTGAATGGGTATACTCACATTTTTTGTACCATTGATTTTTGCAGGAGATGATGATCCCATGTACGGATTGTATAAATGTGAGTTTTGAAAATCAATTAGCATTGTAAGGATTTGATAGTTTGGTTGACTTGGATTAATCATGATGTATGGATGAATTTTATATTCCATGTTCATCTTGTGTTCTAACCTTGTTGCAAAAGTGACCTCTAAGGTTCTTAGGACCAATGACAAGATGAAGGATGTGTTGAACATTTAGGGACTTTGGATCAATGCTAGACTTTAGGGTTTGATTTTGATTGTTTGATTGGATAATGAACTTGTAAACCCTAAAATGTTGGATGTGATCTTAGGATGAAATTGTTCAAAGGATTGCTAATTTAATTAAATGTATGAGAAAGGATGCATTCTCATACACTTAACTAAACAAGGTGATTTTGATTTTGATGATTTACCCAGGTCTAGAATGATGTTTCTAAAGCTCTAAAGTTGTTTTTGGGATGAAGATGATAAATGTTTGGGATGGACTAAGTGTTTGATTTGATCCTAAATGAACCTAAGAAGGACTTGTTTACTAGACCAAGATAGTGAAGAATATGCCTTTCTCTAGGAGTAATTCAAAATCAAAAGAACAATGTTTGCATGAAAACCATATGACCAAAAGATGCCAAGCACATGTGTGGGGTCCAATTAATTTAATCTTTTCTTAATGGATTATTTTTTACCACAAACACACTCTCAGTTAGATTTTGAATCTAGATGTCTAATGTCTCAACTTTCCCCTTATCTCGCAAAGTGTATTATGTAGAAACTAAGGAAATTTGAGGCAAGAGTTACCTATTGTTGACCTTAGTAGGAGAAAATTGAGATGAAATCCAAATGCTTAGAAGCCTCTAAGGATATGAATCCCAAGGGCAAGCAATAACATGTGAATTTTTTGAAGGATATTTGCTTCTCCTAAAGGGTTTGAGATTTGATGCTCATGTTGAATGTTGGTTTTCCAATGTTTTCGATCAAAGCACTGTGTTTTCAAATTGACTCACAAGCAATATAACATCCTAGCTCAATTAGCATGTTTTTCTTAGTGGGATTGCCTCATGCCCTTCGTAGTAGAAGAGATTATTGTACATGCAACCAAGGAAAAAATATAAGGGTATGTTGAGAATGAAGTCTTAACCTCTATATTTTAACCAAGATCGGACATGGCAAGTAACTTCTTGGAATATAAGTTCCAATGCACCACTTTGATAAACTAGATGGATGGAATGGTTGGTTACTACAAAAAATGGTTTTAGTTCAGAATTTTCATTTGTGGAGATTGACCCATATGGTGAGATTCCCTTTTCAGATCCATCTCGTCGTAGCCAACCATGTGATACTGGCGTTTACTCCAATACCCACATTTATATCTCGGCTGGAAATACTCTTGGCTTTAGAGTGTTACCGGTTGAATTTTTCCCTTGGGTGAGTACTTTTTCCCCAAGGCAAGCCCTCTAAGATAGACAAAAGTGAATAAACTTATTCATAGTTTGATTGAACCTTCTTTAGAAACAAAGGGAGAACACATGCAATGAGCTCACTCACACTTGTACAAAATTTTGTTCAATTTTAAACCCAAAATGAAGTGTGGAGATGATTGCTTTATCTTACCCTAAAATCATGAAAAAGGCCTTTTGATTCTCAAGATCACTATAAAGCGCGAGAGAAGTGCATAGTCCTTTTCCATTGAGGTTAGTTTAAGTAAGCCCTCACAAAACAAAATAACACATGTTTATTTTAGATCCCACAAAGCAGTGATTTTGATTCGTTTTAAAGCACCAAAATGAGATATGAGAGTTCCCTTGTTCAATTTTTTAACCTCAAATGAAATCTAGTCAATGTTGCATAAAGTTCATTTTAATCCTTTTGCAATGAAATTGAAAGCTTTTGAAGTGTTCATTTTAAAGCCCAAAACTAAAGATGATTTAGCCAAAAACAAAAAATTAAAGCATGCAATGGAATCCCCAAGCATTGAAAAATACTTTGTGAGTTTCAAGCTTGATGCTCAATTCCTTAACTCCAATCTTGTTTTTTTTTTTTTGCTCGATTTCAATGCTTTATTTCAATGTCAACCTTCACCTTTTTCCTACAAACACACAAAATAAAATATTAGAAATAAAATGACCCACCAAATTAAGAACATAAGTTGAGTGTTAATAGTAAAAAAGAAAAAAAACAGTTATAAAAAAGAAGCAACCTACTACATCCACCCTTTGAATGTCATACTTGTGAAATTAGAAACAATTCAGACCTTTGAAAAAAATAAAAAAAATGATCACCCATCAAGTGCTTTAGTTAGCTATGTTATATGATGATTGTATTTTGAACAAACGCTAAGATATGCAAACCTTTTAGTTTTAATTTAGAAATCAAGACATGACAACCAATTTTACTATTACCCCTTTGCAACAAATTTTAAATGCTCTCTTTTCCTTCATTAATGAAGTTGGGAGACTCAAACAACCGGAAGCCAATTTGAAACACCACCTTCCCTCAACTTGCAAAAAAGTAGGTAGTAAGTTAAAAGGCCATCAAATATTTTAAAGAAGGGGTCCACTTATTAAAATTTCACAATGAAGGCCTTGTCTCCAAATCACTATAGATATTGATAATGATTTTAAATTTCTGACAACAATTTATAAATCTATCAATAGCATTTAAAGTTAACCCTCTAGGTACCGCAAATGTTCATGATATAAAATCAGTATGTATACATTACCATGTCTCCATCTTTGCATACCAATTAAAGATAGTAGGTAAAAATTTAATGAATGGAAATCAATGAAACACGACATTCATAAAAGGAACTTGAAAGAATTTTCTTAGATATCCACAACTTCTCCTACAAAGAGAAGGTAACATGATAAAAAAATAAACCAAATGACAATAAATTTAGTCAGTATACTACCCGTAAACCACATGCTAAGCCTGGAGTTCACAAAATAGAATGTTCTGGTCTTCGAATTTCTAGATGGCACAATAGAAGTCAAAATTTTGATGAAGAATTTCTGGTCTTGCAAAGTACGGCCAAGTAGTAGGTACCGTGTGATCACACTTGCGCCCTGGATCCACAAATTTCTAAGGTAAAAAAGTACTATCAAACTAAAATATAGGCAGTAGGCCGAGCTTGTTGTAGACTGGTAATGGGGTTATTAACTTTAGATGGATGGGGAGACTAATGAAAGACGCTTGTTTCTTAAGATGAATGTCTATCCTTCATGTTATTTGGTATTCCCCATACTCTATGTAACGGTTTTTTAATGTGTTCTAGTCTAAACATCACCAGTTGAAACAAGACTATTAACATCTGAAAACGTGTTTTAAATATCATTTCATGGAGTGCAATAATTGCAAGACTTATACAAAATAGATTTATTGAAAAAGGCATTAAGAAAGTTTCAAGCAAGTGCTATTGACAGGTTACAAAAAAGTGAATTCCATAGCCTTTCACAAACTTTAAAGGTTTACCAGTGTCAGCAGAGAGTGCATCAGATATTGGAGCATTTAAAGCCAAATCCTAAGTGATTCATTGGGAGTTCCTTGCACAGTTGTAGTACCCAACATTCAAACAAATTTATAGCCATAGCAATAAAGAAATAAAACAACAAAGGCACAAATCAGTACACTATCGATCTATTTGATGTTCAATATGTTTCACAGCTATAAAAAAGCCTCATGGAAATTGCACCTGGGCTAGGGCTTGTGAGAGAAAAGAAGCCCAGATTACGAGGGAAGCCGTCAAAGTGAGCCGCCAGAAACAAAGATGGGGAGCTCAACATTTTCATGCATCAGGGATTGGAGTCTCTCAATATTAGAGACAACGCTGCAAGCTAAGATGTGTGTCCTGTTTGGCGCAAGCTAAACCTGGTCCAATAATTGATCTAGGGGCAGTACGCATTTACTTAAAACAATTTGTAAATACTCAAGATGATGAGTGGACAAACGGTATGGTTGTTCTAACCAGTCGGGACTGCTAGGTTGAAAGAACCGTGCACTTTGCGTGAATTTGGATGAGCTCAAGTTCCAATCAATGCACTAATTCCACTACCAAGAGGATCAAGCTTCAGCATTGAATCGGTAACCAAGCCTCAGATTCAATTCCCCAAAGCATACAATGCAATTTTCTTATATTCACTGATAAACAACATGCAACTTGCAGAAAGTTGGTTAGGTCACACTTTAAGGTAAAATTCAAATTGCAAAGAAAATGATAGATTCAAACAAAGCAATTCCTTGGTCCTCGTACCTAGTAAGAATGACCTTACATGCTAAATTGCTAATGAGGTCGCAGGTTCAAATCTCTTAGATACACACTGTATTAAGTAGCATGCTTCATCCACCTACCTGAACGATAAATTACAATCTAGCTACATACAGTAAATGACATTTTGATTAAATTTTGCAGCTCAGTGAAAATAGCAAAAGAGAAAAATACAACTACACTTTTAACTTTGCTTTATGGCATACCAATTCTTCACACATTATTATCAAACAACAAAAAAGAAAAAGAAAGGTATATTTATTCAGGCTCAAATGATCTTTGAATGGTTGTGCTTTCCTTTCTAATGAGCTCTTCCTTGTGCAAAATAGTGAATGTAAATTCAAAGACAACAAGTTTGTGCAGACATATATAATGATGAGTGTCAAAATGTGGATCTTAAATCTGCCTTAATTCAAAATGAACAAATCTAAGATTCCTATGAAATAATAAATCACGTTTCAAAATGCAAACAAATTACAAGATAAACTAAAGCATATAAAACATGAAATAAATCCCATTTCATAGTGGATTGGTGCTTCTATGGAAAGAAGTCCTTTCCAAATCCTTGCTAAACTCCATGATATGTTGATGATATGAAACTACTTTGAAGATGAAGTAAGATGGGAAAAATCAGTTCTCAATTGAAGAGAGTGACTTTTCATGAGGATTGTGGATTTGTGGAGGCTTGATACAATAGAGAAGCTCTTTATTTATAGAATAGAATAATAAAAGGATGCCAAACATGGAGGATGTGGCACTAAAAACCAACCAATGAGAAGAGGCCACCTGTCATTCTGTGATAGGTTGAGGAATGAGCACATTTTGGTCAATGTGCCAAAGAGGAGGAATATTCCCTCAAGTTTAAATTCAAAAATACGTGGGCATGTACATCCAACAAAGCATTTAAGAGGTCTTACATGTCTCTTACATGTCCATTTGCAAAGGTCAAACTCAACATTTATCTCTCAAATTCAAAAATGTGGATCTTAAATTTTCCTTAATTCAAAATGAACAAATCTAAGATTCCTATGAAATAATAAATCATGTTTCAAAATGCAGAAAAATTACAAGATAAACTAAAGCATATAAAACATGAAATAAATCCTATTTCATAGTGGATTGGTGCTTCTCTGGAAAGAATCCCTTTCCAAATTCTTGCTAAACTCCATGATATGTTGATGATATGAAACTACTTTGAAGATGGAGTAAGATGGGAAAAATCAGTTCTCAATTGAAGAGAGTGACTTTGCATGAGGATTGTGGATTTGTGGAGGCTTGATACAAGAGATAAGCTCTTTATTTATATAATAGAATGATAAAAGGATACCAAACATGGAGGATGTCGGACTAAAAACCAACCAATGAGAAGAGGTTACTTGTCACATTGTGATAGGTTGAGGAATGAGCACATTTTGGTCAATGTGCCAAAGAGGAGGAATATTCCCTCAAGTTTAAATTCAAAAATACGCGGGCATGTACATACAACAAAGCATTTAAGAGGTCTTACATGTCTCTTACATGTCCATTTGCAAAGGTCAAACTCAACATTTATCTCTCAAATTCAAAAATGTGGATCTTAAATTTTCCTTAATTCAAAATGAACAAATCTAAGATTCCTATGAAATAATAAATCATGTTTCAAAATGTAGAAAAATTACAAGATAAACTAAAGCATATAAAACATGAAATAAATCCTATTTCATAGTGGATTGTTGCTTCTCTGGAAAGAATCCCTTTCCAAATTCTTGCTAAACTCCATGATATGTTGATGATATGAAACTGCTTTGAAGATGGAGTAAGATGGGAAAAATCAGTTCTCAATTGAAGAGAGTGACTTTGCATGAGGATTGTGGATTTGTGGAGGCTTGATACAAGAGATAAGCTCTTTATTTATATAATAGAATGATAAAAGGATACCAAACATGGAGGATGTCGGACTAAAAACCAACCAATGAGAAGAGGCCGCTTGTCACATTGTGATAGGTTAAGGAATGAGCACATTTTGGTCAATGTGCCAAAGAGGGGGAGATTCAAATTTGAATTTGAGAGATAAATGTTGAGTTTGACCTTTGCAAAGGGACATGTAAGAGACATGTAAGCCCTCTTAAATGCTTTGTTGGATGTATATGTCCACTTATTTTTGAATTCAAACTTGAGGGAATATTCCTCAAAGATGCCAAGTTGATGGAAAATGATGATTTAATAAATGAATTAAAATGCTTTATTGGTGCAAGTGGGAATGGATAGATTAGATTAATCAAGATTAGATTAACTTAGATGATGATTAGTTGATTTTGAATCATTTGACTTGAATATTTTGATTTATTTAAATCAAGAGGGAGAAATATGACTTTTAAGATTTAATTAAAGAAAAGTTTTGTTTATTTAATTAAAGGGTTGATGTGAGACTTTTATTTATTTAATTTAAATGAATAACATTAGGAATGAATTAAATAGTCCTGATTTACTTGGTGAATGGATTTGATGAGCTTGATTAATTTAATGAGCAGATGAATATGAACTAAGTGCATAATGCTAATTTCACGTGTCTACAATATGTGATGAATAATTCTATGTATTATTTTTTTTTGTATCTTAGAGGTATCTACACTTATGCTTATGGACCTGCAAGTAGAAATTTTGCAGCACATTGTCACACTTGTCATGAAACAGGTTATTGGTATTTTCTTGTGGATCTGTAAACATGTTGTAAGTTGGAATTAGAATTCCTTTAAAAATTTAAGGTATGATTTATAAATATTACATTTTGATATTAGTAAATATCACATTTTCTTATTTTTTAGTAAACATCTTTTTTATAGTTAAATTGTGGTTTATTTTCTCTCATAACTTTTATCTTAAAAATCACAGGTATGACTTCTATCATAAATATTGAGCTTGAATTACTAGATTTGGATTTGTGGGAAATAAGGTTGATTAATCAAAGGCAGCAAAATGTATGGATGGTGAAGGTTCAACCGGCGCCTTATCTTCCTTAGAATGATGCTGAGATGTCTGAATTTTGAAGTGGTGAGGAGACTTATTTATTTACATTTTCTTGAGCTTTTTTTCCTTGACTGCAAATAAAAATTTAATATGTAACTTCTATCCATAATAGACTAAGCTCCTAGAATCTAATATAACATCGGAGTTTTGACTTAGCATCATGTAGCTTATATGTGAGAAACTAGTGTTATTTTACTTCTAATTAAAGGTTCTTGATTGTCAAATTTATTAATTGAAAAAACTACTGTTCATTTCCATCAAAAACATGTTGCGACATATAATCTCTCATATTAGGCTAAATGGATTGTAGAGGTAAGAATTATATTTCATATTTTCCTTTAGACTACAATCCATTCATCTCCATTGTGTTATTTTGTCATGATATTAGTCTAAATTTCTCTCTTGTTGTGTGGTAATTTCTCTTCAGGTTATATTAGAATGGGAGAAGGTTGGGTGTCATTTATTATTGTTCGATAAGAAGTGGTCTTGATTTACTAATTAATGTTGTGCAGAGGTTGATAGGTGCTTAGGTTTGACTATTAATCTCTTCTTGGAGATAAGAAGATTGTCGATGGTTGCAAAATAATGCAAGGTAATTCAATGTTTGAATTGGGTGTGGGATGATCTAATCTTTTGAGGTTGTCAAAGTTTGACTTTGAACTAGTGTAAGGATTCTTATTCTCATGATAATATGTTTTGATATGTTGTTAAGACTACAAATTTCTTGGTTGGATGTAATGTATAAGGAATTCATTGCAGAAGATGTATGGTTATTTTGTGAATATCTTTATGATGATCAGGTTATGAGTAAATTTACTTGTTTTTTTTAGATAGGGATTTTTATTGAAATTCAAAATATTGTTTTCTTCATGAATTCGGTGAAAATATATGAAGCTGAAGTAAAATTGGAACTGGCTTTGGAATAGTTTGAGTGAGTTGTAGAGTTCTATCGAGGTGAAGAAGTTATAGTACAATTAACTAGTGCCAACTTAAAGTTGCACAGTTTGCAACCTAGCTTGAACAATAAGTTAATATGAAAGAAAATATTTGTAAGAGTTTTTTGGGATCACATATTTTCACTTTTAGGCTATCAAATGACCACAGTGTAGTGGCTACATATAATTGGATATATTTTTGTGGTTTGATTTGTAGATTTATTTGTGGTTCTTTAAACAAATAATGCAAATGGATTTACTTGTTAAATCTAATATTGTTTTCCTACAGGAAAATTTTGCTTTCACCCTATTGATTATCTTAAAGGAAGAATTCAACTCTCTCCAAAATTTTATCAAAATCTTGAAAGGTTGTGCTATGTTCAAAGACGATTTGGAAATCCAATAACAAAGTACATGATTTAGTTGATTGTTACAATGAAAGGTTATCAGCCTTTGAGAGGACCAGACACAGGCACACAAGAAGAAGAAATTTCCCACTCTGAAGCAAAATTGTCTAGTCCAGACAATTGATTCAACTCTTTGTCAAGCTACCTTGCCATGCTCAAAAGAGTTATGCCGGTAGTTGAGTATATTCCACTGGCTTTTAGGAAAATATTAACATTTTCTCTTTCTTAGAAATGAATCATTTTCTCATGCCATGTTATGATGTACGTGTTGGTCATGATTGTATGAATAGTTTTATAAACTATAAATAAAAAAATACTTATTGGCATTAACTTTATGAATTCAGAACATGATGCATTATTTTCTTTATTTTTTAATGAACATTATGCTTTGCATATTTCACAACTATTCATTGCTCCCAGCTTCAAAATCATTGATAATTTTTGTCATAATTTTCCATTGCATTTGGAAAAACAAAAATAAAAACTCCAACCAATAGGAGGCTGATGAGAATTTGAAAACATTGAATGTTGAAAAGCACACTAAAAACATATTTTATTTAGTTTTTTAATACATTTTTACATATTGTCTTTAGAGAGACAATTGAGAGACAATATGTCTTTAATCCCAACTATTGTCTCTAAAGAGACAAAAGTGAAACTATTTCTAAAGAGACAAAAATACTTCTATTTCATATTGTCTTTATAGAGACAATTTTTAAGACACTTGCTTAAAGACAATACTTGAGACAATACACAATTTTTTTTTTGTCTCAAGTTAAGACAATTTACTAAAAAGTTGTCTTAAAAATTGTCTTAAATCTCCCCTCCATGTAGTAGTGTTATGATCAACAAAGGTAACATTGGATCCATTTTTTTTAAGTGGATAATTTTTCCTTCAGATGTGTTTCCTTAAAGGTATCCTCAACATGATTTGTGAATAGGTATATATGCAATAATACCCAAAGTAAACTTGGTTGAAGAATACCCTATTGTTCGGAAGACACATATTAAGATGATGTGAACATCAATGCACAACTATAGGATATGAGTTTGTAGGACATGATTATCTAGGATAAAACCTTCAAGGCTCACTATGGATATTTCCCTAGATAGATAACTAAATCATGAGATGCATACAAACTAACTCCTACTCCTAATTTACTAGTTCAAGATGTTTCCATTTAAATTACATGGTTGATCATTTATTCTATGGTTTCATGCATACTCATTGTGTTATAGAGTCAA
This sequence comes from Sequoia sempervirens, assembly GCA_007258455.2. NCBI lineage: Eukaryota > Viridiplantae > Streptophyta > Pinopsida > Cupressales > Cupressaceae > Sequoia > Sequoia sempervirens. Next base: position 15,097,570 of record VDFB02000001.1, read on the forward strand.
ATCATGCTATAAGAGACAAAATATTAATATCACATATGAATATGGTTTGTGTATGTAAATATATACCATACGTACTGATATCGAGTAACTAAACATTCTTAGTTATCCATCCTATATTGCAAAAATTCATACATAATAAGGAAAGTTCCATTATAATATTTTAATGAGTTAGAATGATACAAAATTTATCATTTTATTCCCATTACATTCACAAGAACATGTGTGTTAAGATGAAACCCTAAGCTAGAATTTTCTTAAAAACACACAAATGAAACTATGGAAAAATTTAGCTACAAGAACCACTTACAATATAATAACCTCCTTTTGATTTATAACATATATTTCTCTAATGGAACATTAGGAATTTCATGAGTTAAAACCCTAGAATCTCCTTCAACTTTGAGTTGTGTGGAGGAGATAAAATGACCAACTCCACTAGAAGAGAGAAATGATTGACCATATATAGTAGTTTGTTGGTTGCCTTATCACTTTCAAAATCAACAAAGAATTGTAGGTCATGAATGAAGCATGTAAGGAAATTTTATATCCTATGAAATTCGTTGAATGATAAATCTAGAATAGGTTTGAGGAACATTAAGAGATAGATCTCAATTACCATATTAATGAGTAAATGGTTGAATTCATCCTTCATCACTAAAAGTATATGTGAATCTACACCCTTGATCGATGGACAACTATTTCTAGGTGTCCCTTGGCATAGTTGCATCACCAACTTTGGTCCTTAATGGTGACCTAGGTTGTGTAAGGAGGTAGGTAGGAATGAATAGTATGAAACATGGGATTTTTTAGGTTTCAAGCATGTTGTGAATTGGGGGTCATGGATATATCATAACCCTATGCTAGAGACAATAAAATAAGAATACCCCTACATCACTTATTCTAATGAGATATATAAATGAAATTGCTAGGAGTTAGAGATCATGGATACCACAAAACCCATACCAATTGTTGAGAACCAGAGGTTGGGAGAACATCTTGCCTTATGCCCAAAGAAAGAAAATAAAGGTATCTTTGTATTTCCAACTCTAAAAATTTAAATTTAAGATATGTGAATTAAAATATTAGGAGTCAAGGATTAGGAATAACAAGGAATTCATCCCATAAAGCATGCAATTAAGGGTAGTTTTGGTGCCCAAATTGACAGATTCAACATTGGTAGAGTGAAATCACCCCACCTTTCCTAGAGATATAACGAATCTATTAATTAAGTCACATTCAAGGCCCTAGGTGTTAGGTCACATCCATGTTGGATAAACTTAATTGGTCGATGTGGTATGTTTGTTCAAGGGGCCTTTATTGGTTCTATTGTTTTAATCAAATTGGAAGATGGTGTTTTGCTTCTACTTAATTCATTTTTCATTTTTTTTTAAACCTTTTTCTTGATAAATCCCTAAGCTTATCCTACTCTGATAGTGTATAACAATGATAAAAGAGATTTGAATTAGTTGACATAATTTTTCCACATTCTATTTTGAATAACTGATAGTTGAGTTAATACTAATTAAAATAAAGAAAACAAATGCAACATTCTAATTCTTATTTTGAATTGTTTATTCCCTGCATTAATTCATTTATATTTATATCAAATTATAGTTCTAGTTTTTAAAAACTTGTTGATAATCTTATTATTGCAATCTCCACAAGAACAATTGCGTGACAAGTGTGGCTCGAACTCCAATAACATCAATGTCAAGGCATATGGAAAATAAATGCAAATACAATTTGTTGCATGCATGGGAATTGTGAGTGGATGTTCAGTTGACTGTTTCTGCATCGCCGCCGATGTGCTGCCACCGCCCAAGGTGCTGTTACAGACGTGGACATGCTGGAATATTCCAATTCCTCACCGTTTTATACAAATTGGGAAGCAATTGCCAACTCACTCAGTTCTTCATGCAGTTTAGGTTTACCGTTTTATAAACGTGGGAAATGACACATCATAGCCGAAACGTTTCTACTTTTAATTTTGAATTTATCATTCAAAAATTCCAAGCCATCTCTCATTAACCTTGTAAAACATGCTCCGTGATATAATGTATCTGCTAGCAGAATTCTGTCATCTATCTTTGCTCTGCAAAGGCTACATGAAATATTTTCATTTTTTTAAAAAAATTGGTGTTCAATAAATGCTCAATCATATCATGTACACTTTACCTATTTAATTATAAAAAAGTCTCATAATATTTTATATACATCTTATTATAAAAATGCGTTCCATCTATCTTTGCTCTACAACGGCTACATGAAAATTATGATTCTTTCCTTTAATTTTGGTTCGCGTAGTCTAGATATTTGTCAGTTTATATACATTCAAAACACATTCCATCTATCTTTGCTTTGCAATGGCTACATGAAAATTATGATTCCTTCCTTTAATTTTGATCCATGCACTCTGGATAGTTGTTAGTTTATATACATTCAAAACATGCTCTGTCTATCTTTGCTCTGCAACGGCTACATGAAAGTTATGATTCCTTCCTTTAATTTTGGTCTGTGTAGTCCAGATATTTGTTAGTTTGTATACATTCAAAACATGCTTTGTCTATCTTTTCTCTTCAACGGCTACATGAAAATTATGATTCCTTCCTTTAATTTTGCTTCGCATAGTCTGGATATTTGTTAGTTTATATATTTTTTCTTTTTTAATAAATTGGTGTTTAATAAATGATTAATCATATCATGTACACTTTCACATATTTAATTATAAAAAGCCCCACAATATTTTATATACATCTTATTATAATATTATTTATAAATAATTATATTTATACGAATTAAATTATTTATCATTTGTTAATATCTAATTATTTAGAAAATAATTCATTATTACTATTGTTTGTTTTTTTGGGGGCTCAAGTTTACAATGTAAAAAATACCTTGAATCTATAGACTTGATCTAGCAAATAGTAAAACTTTATTTTTCACTTCCGAGATCTATCTTTGTTCCTTCTTTCTTTTAGAGGATTTGAAATGGAGAATATTTAAGAAAAACTTGGTATGGTCAACATTGTGTCACTATAAAGACATGTTCTCTTAGGTCAACTCACAAAGATGTTAAGATTATGGATTAGAAGTAACAATAATTCATTAAGTTTAATGATAAAATTTAATTTATTATGGTTGAATAAATCAATAATCAACAATAATAAGGGTATAAAGAAAGAGTTATGGCAACCACAAAATCACCCACAAAACAAAGAACAATGATAAATATAAAATATCCTTCTAGATAAAAGAAACCACCACCATAAAGAGTATAAGATTATATTAATTAGTAATGAGAGAACTCATAATATACTTAGCTTCTCCATTTAATCTTTGTCTCTTTTAACCTACAATCAATATAGTAGCTTTTTGAAAGTCACAATAGGTAGGCGATGAAGAATGTAAACTGAATGTATGGGGTATGGTATTGTGCCACACATGCTAGGGCTTTCTAGCCCTAGTTGTGGCTTCTATACTATTTGATTGCCTTCTTTCTCAAAGAAGGTATTTTCTTATCACGTTCAGTTGTGTTCTAGGCATGGGGGGAGGAGGGGGGTTGAGTTGTCTGGGGAGAGATTAGGTGTCTATATTGTTCCTTTGGTGGGTATTGTTGCAAAATGTTGTGGAAGGGGTGTTAGATCTGTGTCTGAAGGATCCTATGAAGGGCCTTTTCAAAGTGCTTTTTTCTTCCTTGGTGGTGAGGATGGCGTCAGTTGGAGGTTCATGTTTGAATAATATGCCCTTCTGAGAGGTATTATCTAGGGATGACCCTTCTTCATCCTTTCATGCAAGTGCTATCAATTTGTTGAGCAAGTCCTCAGATGGGGAGGAATCACCAAAGAATGGGGGTCATCAAATTTATTATCTATTTTTTGTGTTGATTTTTTTTTATTGTGAAGTGTTCTGAGGCCCCTTATAAACCTATTTTAGCCTTCTAATAAAAAAATTGTAATTCTATTTTTATTTTAAATATATTAAAATATTTTTTTATTAAGAGGGGTAAACACTTTTAATCTGAAGCTATGAACCGGTGAGGTCACAAATGAGGGACCTCATCCCCAATATGAATTCTCAACCATTACACCCCAATGAGGTTTAAACCTTGATGACAAGAATAACAACGCAACTTAACCATCACACCATGCCACTATTGGCTAAATATATTAAAATATTACTTTTATTATCTTTTAGTAATATCTTTGTATTCCTCAAATATATATGGATTGATTTTTCTTAAATTTTTTTATCCACTTATCAAAAATTCAAAAATTATAAAGAATTGTTCTACAATTCATTCTCTATGTAATCAAAAGAATATTTTTTAAAATTATTTTTTTCCAAATTATGTGATATGCAACTCAATAATGCAGTTTTCAAAATATAACCACTTCAATAAATCATTAAAAAAATAATAATAAAATATTCAAATTTACCCTTAAAATATTTAATATTGACTATATTCCACGAACCAATTTTTTAAAATACCTAATACAAAATGAATGAAACAAAAGAGTGAGAAGAAGCTCTAAGGCAGGAAAATGGTTTTCCTCCATTGTTGCACCTTAGAGCTATTCTCACAAAAAGAAGTTTGGATTAGTTATGTTTGGTGTCCTTCGTCTTCTTTGTTCTCAATTCTTCTTGATGGAATTATGTGGTTTTCTTTTCTATGTTAACCCATTTTTTTATTGTTCTTTCTTTATTTTTTTGGTGTGTGCTTGGTGGCAAAAATTTAATTTTGTAATAATTTCTTGTCAACCTTTGTTATGTTTTCAGATTTTGTGTTCTCCCGGAGGGTGTAGTGTGTAGGATTGGCCAAAATAGAGTGAAATCTATGGCCCCCCTTTTTATGTTAGGACAAATTTTATTAATTTATCTCATTTCATTTGGCACCTCATGTCGATACCAAGAGGAGGCTCAAATAAAGATAAGTTAGATAAATTTATTGAGCAAGAAAAGAGAATTAATGATTCTTTAGATGGGGTCTTGTTGGAAAATTTGAGGAGATTAAAATAAAATTAGCCTAAATGGAAGCATTGAGATTTGATTTTGAAGGTGTTGAAATTCCAAACTATTAAATTCACAATTTCAAAAGATGGAGAAAATTTGGGGCTCAGGAGAGGAAGAGTGGGAGTAAGAGGCATCTTCAAAGAAGGAATTTTCAAAGAGGGAAATGATGATGAGGACCCTCCTTTTCCCAAGGTTTATCCATTTCTCCCAACTAGTAAACATTACAGGTAGTAAGGAATAAAGGAAGTAAAGTGAAAATGTTGCAATATTTCTTGTTTGTTGAGATAGAAATATTTTGTTATCTAGAAAGTTCTTTGACAATTAGGTTGGGAATGTTTGGGAGAAAATATGGGGATTTATGCAATTTTTTATAAAATGTTGTAAAAAGGGATTTTTTTTTGGTGTTTTTTAAAAGGTGTAGTATGTAAGATAGAGTGGTTAAAAATTAATTTTTAGAACTTTGGACAATGAATTTTTATGATTGTTTCTTTGTTGCTTGAGGCTGAAAATGAGGAGGTTTTGGCCAACTTAGCCCCAAGATGGTTGAAGGTGAAAATTATACCTTCTCAATTATGGAAATTCATTTTACAAATGATGAAACCCTTAGATTATGTTATGCAAATTGAGAAAACTAGAATGACTCTTCCCTATTTAAATGCAAGAATGTTAATTTCTTTATTGGTTGATATTGAAGTTTCAGAAGTGATTTCTATTTAATTGGATGATATATTAGCTAAATATGATATTGAACTTATTGGAAACTGGAACTCTTATTTTTTATGTAAAAGAAATGAGAACATGAGTAAAAACTATCCTAAAATTTCTAAGAACCATGTTGGGTTTTTTATGAGAAACGAAGTTGTTAAAGAAAAAGACAAACCTCAAAATTCTAATGATGATCCCATCATTTCTTCTAATGGATTTAAAAATAAATAAAAATTTATAACCATGTTGAAAATAGTGGGAAAGAGAAAGATATTCTCAACTCCCCAATTAATGATCTTCAAAATTTGACAATGATAATGGGGTTAACTCTCTAAGTGACACACTATTTGAGAGATATTGTGGTTATTAAAGCCAATAATTCCTCATCCCATGATGATTTGGTAAATAAGGTTGTTTCAAATAAAAATTTATGTCTTCTTTTAAGGAATAATGCCTAAAAATTGACTCGAGAAAGAACAAATTTCTATGTAAAAGTTGAAAAAAATATACTAAGCCTCCCAAATGTTAAATGCAAGCCCCACTAGTGAATTTTTAGCCTCTAGTGAAGCTATTATACCATAAAAATAGAAGTTTGTGTTATGTTTCTTTAACCCCCTCTTTTCAAAGGGGGGAACAAAGATAGAAAAAGATTGTTCAAAGAATAAAGAGGAAAAAAAAAGCAAGGAGATAGATCACATAGTTTGAAAAATATGATAGAAAATAAGTCTAATAAGAAAGATAAAAAAGACTCTTTTATTGGGGTGGTGGCCTAGCTCGATTGGCTAAAGCATCCTGTTGCAGGAAAGAGGTCATGAGGTCTAGTCTCCCACCATCCACGTGGTATCAGAGGGTGTGTCATGCTAGTGCCACCAGTCACGTGAAAATTTTTACCAGGCGCACTATAGTTTATAGGGGGACAAATACCTGACTGATTCCTGCAGTCTAAAAAAAGGTAAAGAAGAAAAAAATTAAAATTCTTTGATAGGATTTACAAGAATCAAAATCATGAGGCTTCTCTAGACTCTTCCAAATAATATTCAAGATTTATATTTGGAATATCAAAGATTTCTAGAGTCCCCTAACAAAAAGTTTATTTTAAGGTATTTGTGTAATGATAGGCCTAATATAAATTTTCTTTGCATTCAAGAAGTCAATGTTGTTGGTTTTCAACATGATTCTATTTTCAATTTGTGAGATTTTTTTTTGAATATTTTCACTCTTCATGATAAGGGGAAAGGTAGAGCTTCTATTCTAATAGACCTCAAGTAAGTTCATTTTTTTGTTGATTGGGGATTTTCTCCTTGTAATAGAGTTATTCATGTGGCTTTTAAGGTAGAAATCTATATGTTTGGTCTTTTCAATTTTTATACTTCTAATGATTATAAAGAAATATGTTCACTATGGAGTTATATGGCCAATTATTTGGATCTTAGGAGGGGATTTCAATATAATAGAATATAAAGAGGATAAAAATAGGTGAACGGGTGGGTTTTCAAAAGGAAATGAGTTATATTTTTGTTCAAAATGAAGAGAACTCTCAATATCATGGATCCACTTGAAAAAAGAAAGTAATAATCATATTTGGTTCACCTAGTGTAATAACTAGTCTTGAGGGAAAAGAGTGTATTCAAGGCTTGACAAATTTTATGGGAATTGATTGTGTGAGAATTTTTGCATCAACGTTTTAGATCACACTCCATGATCCATTATTGCAAAAGAAAATTATGGATTGTGGAAACTTGATATCTTTAAATTTAATGGGAATAAGGATTTTTTTAAAATCTATCTTTGATTCCAAGGGAAGCATGGTGTTTTTATATCCTAGTATAATGTCAAATCATTTTTCCATTGAGACTACAATGGAGGTTGGCTAGGTGAGCCAAGCAATCAAGTGCAATCAAAATTCAATTTTTAAGCTTAATGTTTCTCTCTTGAATGATTATAATTTTCTTAATGGTATAAGAAATAGAATTTCTATTGTTAAAAATAGATTCAAAGGTTATTCATCTATTAGCATATCGGATAGATTGACCTCTTTGTGGGGAAATATTTTTCAAAAAGTGGGTAAATATAAGGCTTTAGATAGTAGGATTAACATTATTCTTCAAGATAAGTTGTTGGTCCCTAAAGGATATATGAAAAGGAATAAATATAACCAAATGACTTTAGGGAAGTTGATCAAGAAAAATATTCAAAATTTTAAGAACGAAAGGGATAAAATTAGATAAAAAATTAATTAGATCAAAGAGGGTGATAGAGGTTTTAAATATTTTTTTAATTTAATCAAGACTAAACAAAGAAAAGAAATAATTGGCCCACACAATTGGATGGAATTAGTTCCAATTTAAGTATATTTATGGAGGAATCTTTTCATTCCTTTTATCAGACGTTTTTCTCCTTTGAAGGTGACTGTGAAACTAGGGAAACAAAGATTTTTGTCAAAATACTATCCCCAAGAAAATTGAGGAATATACATTAAAGATGGTAAGTCTCTAAACTTAGTGATGTTCTCTTGATCGAGTTTTACAAAGCCCATGTTGACTAAATTAGTGAGGAATTATTAGTTGTTTACCAAGAAAAGTTTCAAAAGGAATCCTTGGGTAAGAAAATAAATAGAGGAATTTTGAACCATTAAATTAATCCCCAAGTATATGGGAACAAGAGTTCCATAAAAAATAGAGGCCTAAATTACTCTTTTAAATTTATTCTATAAAATTCTAGCCAGGATTAGATTAACAAAAATCCTAAATAAGGTGGTCTCTATTATCTAAATTGGTTTCATTGAAGGGAGATGCATTTTAGAGGATTTGATTACTAGTTAGGAAGAATACATTGAGAAAAATAGATAGGCCAGGATGTGAGTATGGTTATGTTGGATTTTGAAAAATCTTATGACAGAATTGAATATATTTTTGTGTTGGATATGTCGAAAACCTTTGGGTTCCCTTTGAGTTAAACAAATGGATTAATATCATTTTTAATGATTCCTCTACTCAGGTGGATATAAATGGGGAATTTTTTGACCCCATTTTTATGTAGACCTATAAATTCATTAAGGTTTTTCTATTGCTCTAGAACTCTTTGTGATTATGGTTGATGCACTTCACTATGTTTTAAGAACTAGTGTGATCAAGCCTCCAATTTACGAAATTTTTCTCTCTATTGAAGAGAGAATTGTTAGGATTAAGGTTTCATCCACCTTGTAAATCCTATGTCATATTTTATGGTTAACATCCTTGGAAAGTGTCTCTAAGCACTTAGGGTGTATTGGGAAAATATTTTGTAATATTAATTCTCACCTTTATTTGTAATATACCCATAAGGGGTGATGGGTCCATTAGTAGTGGTAAAGGTGGGTTGTGGACATAAATATTTAATATTATTTTCCCCACATGTGGATGTCTAGAATGGGGTAACAAAAGATAAATAAAATGATAAATGATTGACTTTTGGGATTCTCCAAGTGGACACTTGGAAAGAGGCTATAGGTGTCACTTGGTTTTTGATCATTTAATATAATTAGTGCAATGTTTATCTCTCATGGCTGGGCACCCAAGTTGGAGGGAAAGTATTGGATCCAATACCAGTTTCTTTTGCATTCTAGGGAGATAATCCAAAGGTTGGGGATGTTTGGAATGAAGGGTCATCTTTGGGCACCATGTTTGGTGTATTAGATGTCTTCACACATCTATAAAATGAGCCTCTTAGAAGTTGAATTTAAGGCTCAAAATAGTTGAATGTAGTATTACTCTGCAAGAAAAAGGATAGGTTGAGACATAAAGAGGTTGTTCACAGATGCATAGGTGCTTCCATGTTGGAGTAAAAGAGGAGAATAAAATTGTTTGAATTGTAATCTCATTTATTTGATGATAATGGATACTTGACCTCTCTTCTTGGTGGGGGTTTTTTTTCAAGGGACTCTCCATGTAAATCCTATGATATGTGATGATGTTGTGTTGCTGATTTTTGCCTCATTGATGTAATATTATTGTAATGTTATTATTCATATATTTCTATTATAGGTTCACATAAGGTAGTGTTTATAAGCATGTTATGTTGGCTAATTTTTGGCATCATAAAGATGGATCTAATCATGGTATTTCCATATTAAGGAAACTTAATTTTTAGATTTGAATATAAGTTTCATATTTTCATGTTGCTATAGTCCAAGCCTTGTATCTTATCCATTAAAGTCATTTTTGGATAGAGATTTGATTTCGTAACAACCGGTATTGAACCTATTTATTTTTCATCATTTGGTATAAGAGCTTAAGGTGAACTAGGTTCTAGGTATTCCTTATTTTTTATTTCTTAGCTAGAGAATCTTATGGGAATTTGATAGAAGGAATTGGAGCTTGTTAGAAGGCATATGGGGTAGAAATGAATGTTCTTGAGTTAACTTTATTTTTTAGATTTGTGAGATTGGACTACTATGGATATTGTCAATGTGATCTATTTTGGACATTGTAATCTCATGATTATGGATCTTTATGGAGTTGGTTATGTTTTGGTAACTCTAAGCTCTTATTTAAATAAATATGTGTTGATCCTCTTGTTTGGTGTTTTTGTTCCTTTACGTTGTGGTCATGTGTAGCAAGAAGGTGTTCATGTTGGATGGGTAGAGACATCTTCATCATATGGAGAAACACTCTTGATTTGGACTACATAATGAACTACTTATGTTGGATTCATGGCTTTAGCCATTGGTTAAATGAAAGCACTAAAAGATAAGCCACTAACCTCTTTGTGAGTTGTGGAGCTGATATGTTTCATATGTTATAAGCTCCTCAACAACTTAGTTTTTCTTGTTGGGTTGTAGTTTACTCATGTTTTTAGTCGTTTCTTTATATATCTATGCTTATTCCATTATTCAGATGACATGCTTAATGTGAATTTTTGGATGTTTAAATCGATTTTCAAATTTATAGAGATGGTTTTGTATGTTTTCCATGTTAATTAAAATATGGGGTATGTAGATCTATGATGAGACTATGCTCAAGGTGTTCTAAATGAATAATATTATAGGTTTGCATGGCTACTTGGAGGGTTCTTATTGGTCTATGATTACTCCTATTTGGATTTGTTTGGAAAATTGGATCTAGCATTGATTCTGGTGTTTTTGACTCAAAAATCCACATGTTATACCTAAATATCTTTATTTTACATGATACTAATCTAGGTTGAATCTATTTTTTATTTAATTGATATTGGAGCATTGATTATGTATTCCTCCTTTGAGATGTTGTATATGTGTAGATCTTGTTAAAATTGTCTAATGGGGATTTTGTTTGGTAAGCCATATTCTTGGTCACCATTGTTACATTGGTATGCTTATTATAGTAAGAGATGGTTATTGGGAGTACCTAATATATTTGTTATCCTCTCTGATATCTTGGTTTGTTGGTTATTGATGTAATGATGAGTTTGCATGTTTCATTGGATTTTGATCTACAATTTATGTAGCTTGTGGATTAGTTACCCAATTTCTTATAGTGGGATGGCTCAGATGTGGACTATCTATATCCATGAGATTATTTTTGTGTTTATGCAAATTTTTTAGTTGGCCTTGTATGTAGTCATTTGTGCATTGGTATGTTCCATTGAGATAGGAGGATGGATATACAAAGACTTGATTGTAGATTTTGGGTTGGTATGTTGATGGCATGAAGTTCTATCTATGTGTTGTATACCTTGGTTTAAGGTATGGTTATATTGGATAATTTGCAACTTTCTATGGATGTTATTATAGGTGTTATCATTTGAATTTGATGCTTATGTTCATGTAAATATTGGTGCAGGTTTCAAGAGCAGTTGATATGTTTCACCTTGGAATGTTCCTTTTTTCTTCCATTGGTGGAATGTTGGAGGATGTAAAGGATTTTCTTGCTTGATGGTGGTTATCATGGTTGCTTTTATAGGTATCTTGTTGAAGCATGAGAGCATAGTGAAGATTTAGATGGTACGTATTTGGCTATAGTATATTTTTCCCTTATTTATGATTCTGATGGGTGTATTTACAATGTTGATGTCAAGTGGAAGAATGTTAGGATTAAGGAGCCATCCACCTTGTAAATCCTATGCTATAAGTCATGGTTCCAACATTCTTTGAAAGTGTCTCTAAGCACTTAGGGTGTTGGAGTCACTAAAAAATTAACCCTTCTACTTTTTCTGGCTTGTTCGGTCCCTCCTTGAGATTTTGGCTTAATGTTTCCTTGTGTATAGGAGTGAATTTGCACCCCATGTGTAAATTCCCCCCTTTTCCCTCCCCACTTTAGAAAACTAATTTTGGAGGATTAATTCCACCTAAGCCCACTACTTGCATCCCACTTGGTGCCTATTTTGAGTGTCGATGGAGGAATTTTTGTCAGGGACACCCACGCGGTGCGAAAATGCCTATGTGGCACGCTTACATCCTTGGAAGATTCTAGTGGCTGAACCTACAAAGGTGTTACACTTCTCATTGGGATTCAAGTTGTAACACCCCCTTCAGCCGACCGACCCAAATATCGCCATTTCTTTCATTCCTATTCAAATTTATCCCTTCAACATGCATTCTAGCTATTGGAAAACTTCAAGCACTCATTCTATCACTTCACAAGCTCACTTTCACTCACTACAAGCATAAAAGATCTCCATTGCAAAAAACACAACACTCCATATTTAGTAGAACAAGTTGGGAATGAAACACCATTCCAACAGAGGCTCGAGTACTCTCATTTTCTTCCCCAAGTAGCCTTGAGTTCTCTTGGTGGAAGTGGTAAGCTTCCCTTTCTTTCCTTCTATCACTTGGTCGAATTAGCACTTTACTGTTTTGCATTGCTTTTGTGCTTTTCACTATATTACTTTCTTTATCTCATTTCCTTGGCTGTCCATGGAGGTAGAAACACCTAAATGGGGGTCTGATTGAGGTAGGCCCCTATACAACCACCCAACATTTTCCTCTCTTTTTGTGTGTAGGAGTACGCACTTTCGAGAAACCAACTGGTGACTAAATTTCTTGGTGTGATCATTCTTTCCCTCTTGACTCTTGAATTTTTGCTTTATAATATTAAATAATATTTCATTTACTTAATCTCATCATTTTGGCTCTTTAGTTAGCTAGTTGGGTCATTAGCTAGTTTTTCTAGGTTTGACCTCACCTTCACTGTTATCTAGTTGTGCAGACATCATCACACTTTAGAGATGCCATCATGCCATGCTATCATCTGGAGATCGTTATTTCATCCCTGGGTAGAGAGCTTCCTGAGGCATAGTGTTGGACCTAAAAATCAACTCGCGTAGCCCCACCTTTGGAATTTGAGATCAAAGAGTGGTTGCAGGACTTTATAGTCCTCATCATTCTCATCCTCATATCCTAAAAATCCCATTTAGATGAGGTAAGTTAAGGCAGCCTCTCGTATCTTGGCCCTCTGTGGCCGGGGGTATTGCATGTGGTGGTCCCCCTATCTTAAATTTTTGGTGAACCTGATGTGAACCAACGTCTATTCATCTGTCGGTATTGAGGCTTCCCTCAAGTACTTCATGATTGTTATGTTCTTGAGTGTTGTGAAGGTTTTTGAGATCATCACAACCTAGTCTACAACTTACAGGTACATCATTAGAAGTGTGTGACACCTTCCAATGGAAAGGCTGAAGGTCTCGATTGGACTCTCTACGCACCTTTTCTCTAGTCTCGCCATTAGTATGGTTTCATAGGAGTAGTTGTCAAGGAACGAGATGGGATTTGATGACAAAATTGATCACATTCCCACTCCCCCTGTGTCTCCCACATCATCATCCGTGGACAAGTATGAGGACATTCAAATCCTAGTAGAATATGTTGCCGCCCTCACTAAGGGATTATGCAACCCAAAAAAACACTTGGAAAGAAATCTGAAGATGGCTAGAGCCACTCGGGTCATCAGTAAGTTAAAGCATATGATGAGTAAATATTGAAAAAGCATATAAATTTTGACTAGCCTCCTTGGTCTCACTGATGCATGTGCTCCTTCGAGCAACCCTATTTTTGCAAAAGGAAACACTTTCAAAGAGTGTGAAGGATAGTTAGGAGTATCGATTCCTCCCACATTCGTCTATATGGCCAACACGGTACCTTCTATTAGTATCCCTTCAGTCTCTGAACAATCTGAAACTAGCAAACTTAACAAATTCCCCTTGGGCTTTAGCTTCACCCTTCTGGTCACCTCTAGTGGTGCAAGTTTTGGCAGGATGAGTGGTAGAGGCTTTGGTAGTGGTGGAGGATTTGGTAGTGGAGGTGGTGATAGTGGAGGCAGCTCTAGTGGAGGTCATGGTGGTGGCTTTGGTGGAGGCCCTACTAGTGGCATTGGCTCTGGTAGTGGCTCTGGTAGTTGCTCTAGTAGAGGTCACACCAGTGGTGGTTCTGGGGGAGGTTCCTCTAGTCCTCTATCTTCTAACAACCCTAATTTGAATACCCTTTTTCAGAACATGGGTAAGATGAAGAGCCAGTTAGTGAGTCTTTCCCAAGCCTCTTCCTAGCCTATATTCCAGCCCTTTTTCTGACATAGCCCATTGTTAGTTGCAATCTTGAACACTCCTTTCCCCTAGGGAATGGAGATACCTAAATTCAAAAAGTATGGTGGTAAAGGACATCCATAGACACACGTGCCTACCTTTAATGCCCTATGCTCAAAAAATTTCCATCATGATGCATTAATGGCTAAAGTATTTCCCCGATCTCTTCAGGATACACCGCTTGAGTTGTATTGTTCCTTGGCTTACAATTCCATTTTCTCATTTGACCAACTTGTTAATCAATTTCTTAGACAATTTCAAGCAAACATTGGACCAAAGATGACCTTTTTAGATCTCGTCCAGTGTAAACAAGGAGATAACAAAAAAATTACTAATTTCATAGCACGCTAGCAAGTGCTCCTCTCACAAATATCATATCAATTGCCCGATTCTGATGTATAGAAGGTATTCATAGGCAACTTACAAGGGCCTTGGCAAGAAAAGTTCACCCTAATGAAATACCCTTGTTTTGCACACTTGTATGCAGCCTTATGAGAGTACCAGTAGACGGTTGTTCAGTTTGGGGGTTCCTCCTCATGCTCCCATTCTGAGGGAAAATCCATCGTATCGGTCTCTAGGAAAGGGAAGATGGTTACAAATGTATTCACTTATGCTAATAACAATGGCCTCAAGAATAACCGAAATTTCACAAATTTGTCAGAATATTATTCTTTTGTCTTACAAAAGCTGCTGAAGGATAAGATTATAAATTTTCCAACTCTGAAGCCTATTAAGGAACCTTACCCTAGTTGGTACGATGGAAGCACTTATTTTTAGTACCATCAAGTCAAAGGACATGATACCGAATGATGTATGTGGCTATGTCATGAGATATAGAGCTGCATTGAGGACAGTAGCATTCACCTTGACAGAAATAAACAAAATGCTAACAATCAGTGGTGAAAGCTAATAGTGAACTATAGATATACACGAACCCGTTTTTGTCACATTCTACTAACACGATTGTAGATCCCACTAATTTTGTTACTCAAACCAAGGTCTATGTCAACATGGTCATGGTGGCTTCTACTGCTCTACATGCACTCGATTCGTTGGATATTACATTCACATCACAGGATTTTCCTTTGAACAATAAATCAATGCCTCTCTACATTCTCACTCATGTCAATGGTAACATTGTGACAAGAGTCTTGGTAGACCGTGCAAGCCACGTGAATCTTATTATAGAGGAAACATTAGTATTAAATTCATTGCAAAAAGGACAAATATGAAGAAAAAAAATCTACCATCCATACATACGATGGAATGAGTCTTAAACATTATGGTTCGATAACCCTGTCCATCCTAGTTGGACCTAAAACTATTGACACAGTTTTCAATGTTAACCCATAGTCAAATCTATTCAGGGTGAAGCTAGGCATTCCTTGGTTGGCTTCCATGAATGTAATTTCCTCTGTTATTTATAAGTGTTTAAAATTTTTCCATGAGGGTTTCATGAATGTAGTACATGACACCAGATATCAACCCTTCATGTACTATGGTGGATACTCATTGGATCACTTTTGGCCCTCCCCAAATTGTCTGCTTCCTCTAAGAATGGACCTAATTTACAAGAATTATGTAAAGTGTAAAATTGGGGGCAAGGGACATCTGAATCTAACCCTTCCTGTAGTGCAACAATCACTTGTCCTCCCTAAAGGAGAAGGAGAAGGCCACACCGACTGCTCCCCCTTCTCTGAAGAAAGAGGAGAAGCCCATGTCAACTCCCTCTCCTTCTCGTAAAGGCAAAGAGAAGATGACTTTTCCCTGGACTGCCTCTTCCTCTCCCCTTTCCTGGGAACAGTACTGGATGAGTAGGCCCAGTAGTTTTTCACCAAGTTTGATGATTCCTCCTTGGTGTAGGCCCAAGCTCAGGATCATGGATCTTCCTAATGAATACCCTAGACCATGGTACTATTTGTATGGTAGAAAGAAAGGTTCTTGTAGGGAATTCGATCCTCAGCCTCCTACCACTCCTCCTAAGGGAACAAGTGGGAAGAGACCCGCTGTTGAGGCCCTTGAACTAACTACTCCCTCTATCCTGCAACCCATTTCTCCTGCTCCCATTCAAGAATTTTTTCCTCTACCAGAAACGGCCATAGTGGAGATTCCTATGGTTGAGCAGGAGCCTTCTATTCCTTTGCAACCTCTGGCCTCTAGATCCAAGAGCCAAAGAAACTACCTTGCGCATGAGTGTAAGCATAGGTAAAATGCCCTCTTAGTTGAGCAAGCCACCTCACAAAGGAAGGAGGAAGAGACGATGGTCCTTTCTTCAAGACCTCCTCTAGTGTTACCCTCTTCCCTCCCTTTTGCTTCTCTCCAGTCTGGTCCTGTGCTATTTTTGGATTTCATTGCAAGTGCAAACACACCTAACCCCAAGTGGGTATAGGTGTTCATTGCTCCTTCAGTGGAGCCACCTTTACTGATGTCCATTTTGAATATTCATCCTTTTCCAAAGCTTGTGGATATGGTTAATATCTTGGTTGTATCTGTTGCAGTGCTTTCCTCCTCTTCCTCTGCACCTCTGGCTTCATCTGTGGGGAGTTCATCTCCTTCGATGAAGAAAGAGGTAGAGAGTGGTCCTTTCAGAAACGAAGGATGAAAGAGGATCCCACCTTCTTCACACAGTGGTCATATTCTAACTTATTTTTTCCTAGAGATGGAACCAGTCCCAGCTTCCCCTGAGTTCGTCACCACTCCCAAGTCATTCAGTGAGCCCAATGATGAATCTCAGGCTCAACCTTCTCCATCCACTAAAGTTAGACATGATGCTCCTATTGGGTGCATTTTTAACTTTGTGGATGAGGTTCGAGCCTTGTCAATGATATTCAAATCACTGACCTTAACTCTCCAAGAGCTCAGTGGAGAGGACCTTGAGGGGCCCTCTTCCTTAGCCTTTGTTGTGGGAGGGTCGGACACCCCTCCTCTTAACATCCCTCCACTACAAGCCCATCCTCCTTCCCCCTACAATGATCTAGAGTGGGAAGAAGATGACCTCATGGTTGATCAATGTTAGGAGGAGGCTTCTTATTGATCTTTTGTGTGTATGTGTGTTTGTTTTGTGATGTGTTCCCCCATGATCATGCTATGTGTTTCTGGATGATCCTCGTCACCCATGTTGTTGCTTAGATACAAGCATTATTTTTGTGTTATAAACCTTCTTCTATTTGTATCATCATTCTTCCATGTTTGTGCTTGATTTTTGATAAATTGGAGACGATGCAAAGCGTTGAGGGAATTTATGCTTCCCTTCCATGTTGACCCAATTTTTTATTTTTACTGTCTTCTTGTGCATTCTTCCTAATCTAGTTGGGGATTGATGATATTTTTCCTTGCATCATGGTTACATATTATTTACATGAGCTTGGAAAAATATGGCCCCACTAAACCAAATCTCCTTGTGCCCTTTATTTTTAATTTCTCCTTTTATTCTTTATCCTTATCTCTTCTTTTCTTGAGTTGTCCCTCTTATGTGTGACAACGTTTTCCTTTAACATTTTGATTTTCAGAAAATGAATTCATTGCCAATGGATCTTTTCTTGAAAATCCTTGGAAACCTTTTTTCGGAATTGTATTCTCAACTCAAAACCAAGCCCTACTTCCTTGATGATTTAGGTATACATTTACACTCTCCTTGATCTACTTTACCGAGCACTCATTAGTATTCATGCTCGCTAAAGTGGGGGAAAAATGTATAGGAGTGAATTTGCACCCCATGTAAGTTGTAGTTGGGGAAAAATGTATCTAAGTAAGCTACCTTGGCATTTAATATCTTGAACCTTAGGATGATTTTTTCTAAACCATTTGTTGCACTGATTTCTTGGGTCAATTCTCTACATTCCTGTAAATTTTCATGAGTTCAGGAGGTTGTTTGACTAGTTTTCCAGGGCTATTCTAGAAGCCACTGGGCTAGTTTTGATCACTATGCAGATGTGCTAGAAGGAAATTTTTAATGATGACCCAACTCATTTTTTTATCTCAAGAGCATTTAAAGGCAGCCTCAGATCATTTCAAGATGAAACTTGTTTCAAAATGAAAAAAAAGTTTAGGCAGGCCCACAAGGGGACCTGACATGTGTTAAACAATTTGAGGAAGCTTCTATTCAGTTGGGTCAGTTTTCTTCAGGAAAGCATCATGCAAAAATGAATGAATTGATTAAAAAATTTGTTGAATCAAGGCCTCAAAAGTTACTTCAAAGATTCTTGAACCTGGAACATAAAAAAATATTAGAGCTAAAAATCTTCCATTTCGATCATTAATTGCACATCCCCTTGTGATTAACCATGAAGCAGTTGAGAGAGGAACAACTTTAAGGAGATTATATATGGTTCAAGAGACATTAAGAAAGGTTTTTGATTCCAATACTATCAAGGTATTGAAAGAAGTAGAGTTCGATACATAAAATTTTAGTGCTCTCTATTTTATGGTTTCTAAAATAGTAGAGAATAGTAAATTGAAGAATCCTTAAGCATGTTAAGTCTTTGAAGAGATAATGTTTTATTTGAATTATCATGGGATAAAGCCACAACATTATTTAATCTTGTTATATTTTTGAACATCAACATTCCTAGACTGGATAACCAAATGAATGTTTCTCAAGTGATTTCAACGGATCATTCATCCCTTTTAGATAAGGAAGCCATCAAATCTAACCCTCTTAAAGGGAATTCTGAGACATTACAATCATCCTAGTGGTTCAATTCATGGGGAGAGTATTAAATTTTTAATTTGAATTTTATTAATGGAACAAGTGTCACTTCTAAATTCACCTACATCCTTTGTTGATTGATTGAACTCCAAAGTAGCATGTGAGTGAAACAGCAAACTCAGGACTTGGGAAGGCTTGAGCTGCATTGTAAGATGTTGAACCATAACAAGAAAGCTACTGTGAATGCTGGTATAATAAATTATGCAGTAAACACACCTTCTCAAGATGAAGAAATCTTTAGAATCATAGGATAAAAATGGTTAGAGAGGGGTAGAAAAAAAAGATGAAGGCTACTTTGAGGCTTCAAGATTGCATGTCCCTGAGTGGTGTAGATCCTAAATTGGATAAAATTCATCAAATTCCTTGTATATTATGCACGACATGGAAATGAACATAGTCATGAGCTTGAAGTAAGAAGCAATTAACGGCTATGCAAGATGAGTCAGTGTGAAGAAATTTTAGGTTGTAATTCACTTGGAATACGAATGATTATACAACTTTGTGAAGCAAGATGAGGGATCTAAAGAGCATAGAAATACATCAAGGAAATGTTTGTAGAGGGTTCCATCATCCTAGCTACAGGGAACACATCTTGATAAGGCTTGAGAACTGCTAATAGAGATCAAGGGGCTACCACTAGAAATTTCTTTGTTTAATGCTAATGAATGGAGAAACCCATCACATGTTACTTCTCACATGGATATTTTGAGCTCACAATGAAACTCTACCAGAATTGTTTGAATGATTTTTATATTGGCATTAAGGCCCGTATTTCACTATATGAGGCTTGGATGCCTTATCAAGGAGAGCGGTGACAAGATGGAAAATGAATGTTATGAAGCAAAATTGTGGTAGATCTAGAGGCTATTTGTATTATCATCACTTATGTATTTCCCACCTTGCTCCCTATGTGGTTTGATCAACAGGTATCAATTTTTTTTATTTTGGTTCCCACTCTTTATGATGGCTGATTGGGTGGAATTCGACAAGGCTATAGCTTGCGGCTAGAAACCTTTTGTAGGAGCCTTGTAAGAAGAAATTCATAGATGATATATCAAGTTTTGAGTGAAATCACTCTTCTTCAGTGTAGGGTGGAGTCATAGGCTGAGGGGATCTTATGTCAAACAATTTTCTAAATGGATGCACTGAGTTACATTTCAAAGGCCTTGATGAACTTCATTTGAACTAAACATAGGAAAGGCACTACTCATGGTGATGGCTGCCATACAAGGTTTGAAGTTGCAAAATTCCAAAGGGAGAGGATTTAGGGAAAAACTAAATAGAACATTTGGCATCAAAGCAAGATCATGGTAGAATATCAACCCTTTCCCACAAGCCCAAATGAATGAAGGGTGATGTCACTAGAGAGCTACGAGGGCGTGGGGAAGGAAAACCATCCATGAATAGTGTTTTGAGATTTTAAAAATATTTTATTTTTGCTATTATGAAGTCTCCTCGCCAGCCCGAGCATTTTTTTGCTGCCGTCAGAGGAGAGAAACAAGAGAGTGGGTATTGGTGTAAGCTTTGTGGGCCCATGCAAAAGTATTCAAGGCATTGATTAAAGTTACTTTGATGGGAAATTTAAAAGTTCCCAATGGAAATTTTAGGATCTTGCACTTTTTAAAGGAAAAATATTTTAAATAGGTAAAAGTGAAAGCATGGGTGAAAGCATTTAAAACAAATTCTCTCAAGAGAATAAATTGTAAAAGTGTTGGGAAAATATAAAATGCATGATGGAATACCCTATGAAATAGTTAAGTTTCTCACTATTTAAAAGTAGTGTTTTAAATGTAAAGTGAAAAGTGGAATATGGCTAAGGAATATGGCTAAGGAATTTTATGCAACTTGATAATAAATCAAAGCCTCCATTATAAAAGCAAGAATTTTATTATTCCAAGCAAAGTGAATTAAGTATTCATTGTATAAGACAAAGGTCATTATTTGATGGAAAATAAAATTGAAGTGCACAAGATAAAATGGAAAGTAGGTTAAAAAGCTTTCATGGAGGAACAAAAAATTCTTGCAACAAGAAGAGATAATTTTCATTACAGGGGAAAATGTGGGAGAAATGAATATTTTGTCACAATGAAACAATAAATTTGCAACTACAGGGAAAAACAAATGGGTGAATATTTTTCACGGTCAAGGTAAATTTCAGAGTGAAAGAATTTTTCAGTGGAAAAAAAATATTTTTGAACTCAGGGGCATAGTAAAGAATGTCATCATGATGAGGAATATTTTCTTTTAGAGGGAAAGTGAATGCAAGATGCATGAACAACATTGAAGATCGAATTTTCCTCTAGAAGCAAGGGTAGTTAGAAATCAATGGAGATGAAGGATCTAGGTGTCAACTGTAGATGTAGTTTTAGGTCTTCTCCTTCTTCTATATATTTTCTTCCTTTCTCATTTGTACAGGTTCTAAACTTCTAGTTTAGGGGAAGGAAATAGAGAATGGTTAGCTGGGAGTTGGAGTTTTATTTACAGTGAATGAATGTACAAATTTCTATAACAATGTTAATTAGTTTGAGAAAATCAATGAAAATATTGTAGAAGTTATCTCCATTTTTGTTCTCAGATAGCATATGGATTAAATATATCAATGATATATTGATTTTTTATTGCAATCTTTTTGCGATTGTGTGATTTGTGTATGGATTTCTTCAAGTAAAGAATTAAATTTTGTATGCAAATTATTGTGGTTTTGAGGGAATGAAATGGATATTTAAGTATGATCGTGTAGTAATATGAGAGGTCACATTAATGTAAAGAAATAATTGTTAAAGGGCCACTAATTTGAAATAAGTTGTTTAAATTTTCCTTCATGTTCTTAGAGGCTAAATCATTTTCAGAAACAATTCAAATCATATTAAATATCTGTTACTTTTTCTTGTTGTTTAAGTTATCTCTATTCTTTGTATCTTCATGGAGTTTGAAAGAGTATAGAGGCTAAATTTGAGAGAATTTAATCTATTAACCCTCTATGTGTTTGAGATGAAGATATCTAAGTTATGTGTTCTCATCAATGTTCAATGAAAATGGGATTATGCTTGAACCTAGTAGAATTTACAATACACATCACTCATATACTTGAGAACTATCCACTTTCATAGGTCTGTAATTTTTTTCTTAGCATGAGTTTATCATACATTTAGGTCTACAATTAGGAACACCCTCCCGAGTCCTATGGAGCTCAAAGTGCAAAAGGATTTCATAGCATTTTTTGTTGGAGTTTCTTGTCTTCAACCTATTTATAGTGTAGATTCCTTGTCCTAAATATGTAATCCCCTAGTTTAGACATTGTGTTCCTCCTTAGGGTTAAAGGTTGCAAGAAAAATAACCAAAAAATTGGTGAATCTGTTGGGGAGAACTTTTAAATTTGGTTGTAGATTGTCTTCTCAAAGAGTCATTAAAATCTTGAAATATTATTTGTAACCAGAGGTTGGAAATTGTGGAATCATATTTTCTCATTTGAGTCACCAAAATATTGGAAAATATGCTAGGTAAACGTCAGAGGAGTATCCATTTGTATAGAGTCAATAATTTGGTGAATTTGAACATGTGGTTTAGATGTTGAGAAGTTTTCAGACTTGGAAGTGATTTTGTTACAGGAATTCCAAACAATTTATGTGTGACTCTATTGTTGGAGACGACCCATAAATTCATCTTTGAAGGAGCTTCATACTGCTTGAAGTTCAATCCTCTGTGATGAGAGGTGGAGAATCTATCTAAAGAACCTATTGAAGATGTGAAGAGATTTACAGATCTGCAAAATTCTCAGTCAAGAAGAAAGGTTAGCAGTTGCTACAAGTTTCTAGGTATTCTCATAAATTTAAAGAAAGTATTATTATGTTTGAAAGAAGTTTATGATAAGTCTTAAAGTCTTGAAAAATTTTGATTCCCTATTGAGTGAAAATAAGCACTAAGAAAGGGAATAGTAGTGATAAGCTTGCATACTTTTGTATTACTAGATTGTAACCTCTATTATGAAGTGAAGTATGCAATATTTTTGAAGAAACTCATAAAATGAAGGTCTTCAGAAATATGTATTGTAAAAGCTTAAGATTATGTTGTAAAACAAATTTGAAGTACCCTATGTAACTACAAAGTTCATATGAAAAGGCTTGTAGAGGTGTGAGAAAATGTATCATCAACCTATTAATCCCTATGTGGACCCAAATGTAACAATGCATAGTGTGCAACCCTTGTCATGTAATAAAAGAAGTTTCATCATTGAAATGTACATGGCCATAAATTTTGATGGCATTTGTGGTTTCTCAAATGTTATTCCAGGGTATGTGCAGGATCATGATGGGCCAAAAAGTGGCAATATGATGGGTATGTGGTTGATGACTTTTTTTCTACCCAAAATTGATAAAATAAAAAGGGTTTTGAAAGGAGATTCTCATCTTTCCACCAATATAAATTATGCTTTATTTTGAATTTAATAAGTAATTATTATTCATTTTCTATTCAAATTACGACTAAAGTCCTCATTGATAGGTTGATTGAAAAAAAACTATAGCTTTCAAATGGTATCACATTTTTTGAATCCAAAACATGCGTCACATTCTATGCTTCACATACTAAAGGATTAAAAAAATAAAAAATTGAATTTCATGAAGTTTTGACCAAGTTAAGGTGGTCAGACATATGAGTTTTTTATATTTTTTAAAAATTGTAATAAAAAATTCATAATTAATTATTTACTAGGAAAAAAATTACAAAAAAATATGCATCACATTGGGATATGAGTCCTCTAATTATATCTAAAATATTATAAAAAAATATTATCATTTTATTATGGTTAGGGTGGTCAGAAAAACACCTACTTCTTATTTTTTCCCCAAAATTTAAGTACTGTTGCATTGAAATTTAAAATTTTAACCAAATAGATTTATTTATTTTTTTTAAAAACCTAGTATTTTAGAAACTGTTGTGCCCTTAGCACACACACCCCGTTCGGAACGGGGACCCTCTTTTCTTTTGCCTTGTCGGGTCCTTTTGGGGCTACCTCATTTTGCGTGCCCCTCTTTTTTGATGTTTTGGATGGTTGATGTTATTCCAAAGCTCCACCATAGATCGATCATGCCTCTGCTTTTGGTTTTTTTGCTGCATTCTGGGGCCTCGCGAAATCTCTCTGGCAATTTGGCCCTGAAGATGACTCTGGGCCCTGGCAGGCCCGGATGTCCGGGTTTCCCTCTCTGAATTTCCCCACTGGGATTGTTGTTTCCTACGATGTTCATTGGACATCCTTCCGAACCCCAAGGTCCGATCCAGCTCTCACCGTTGCAAAAGCTTGTTAAAATCTTCCGCGGTGCCCGCCCCTTTGGGCCCTGAGCCCTGGAAGTCTACCTCTGGGGTTCCATCTAGGTCTCACCATCTGCGATGGTGAACCTACTGTGGCCTCTCGTTCCTCGGGCCCCACTTGCCTTATCTCTATTGGAGGTCTTCACCATGGCCTGTCTGCCGAGGACTCTTCCGGGCCCGGCCGTCCAGAATTCCGTCTCTGGAATTCCATGATGGTTCCGCCGCCTCTAACAGTGGATCCCTTGCAGAATCCTGCCCCCGGGCCCCAATCCTCTCCCCATCGTCGCCATTGAAACAATGAGAAAATCTTGCGGTGGCCATCACCTCACGTCTTCTTGGCCGCTGGGCCCCGGTGTTCCCGCTGCCGCCACTAACCTAACTTCAAATTCACCAAATTTCCTACGGCCGTACAAGTATTTATTGCAGTCATTCATGGCGGTTTGGGTATAAAAATCCCAATCCGAGTAGTCATTGTCATTCTGCAGAATTGGAGCAAATTGGAGAAGGGATCATCTGGAGCCCACCGCCTTCGACTACGTCACGATCATCGCCCTTGACATCAGTCTGTCGACCGTGTGAGGATCCCACATCCCCTGCCTAGCGTGTTGTGAGGTAGGCCATCCACTCACCCTCCCGACCATCATTTTCATGATTTTGAAACATTTAAATAAATGAACAATCCTTAGGAGAGCATAGATTGATAGAACACCAATTGGCGCACCAAACCCACGTCTTGGAAAATTGGCAAAACCCATAGAAATGATCTCGCTACCGATTCGGGAGTCTTCCCTGGCGCGGCTGTTCTTTGCACAGGGAAAGTGTCCACCTCGGGCCCGAAACCCATCTTCGCTGTCAAAATTCTGAAAACTTCAAATATTCGCTGACAACAATCCCTCTTTTTGGGCCCGGTTCGTCGGGTTTCCTTCCTCGGACTCCCATTTTCCTTTCACCATGTTTGAGCTGCAAACCTACTCCTACCTCCCGGCTTCCAGACCTCGATATGTTCCTTGCCATCTAAACTTAGAAATCGAACATGTGTCTTTTGGTCACATCGGGTTCTGGACCCTGGAGTTCCATCCCCGGGGTTCTGCTCGATTTTCACCGTCTTAAACAAAATTTGTCCCCCGGCTTCCTACACCCCGGGCTCTGCCCTAGCCCTCACTATTAGTATTTGGCAATATGATATTGCTACTTTGTTGACGCCTTCGAGCCCCGGGCGTTGAGCCTCCATGCCTTATTTTCTGCCATTCCCCACTGCGAATTCCTTCGGTGAGCATTCTAATTCCGCCTGACCCCCCGGACCCTGGCCTTTTCCCCTCCTTTAGCTTCTCCTTTCGAGACCTCAGCCATCCGCTTCCCGGGTCCTGGCTCTCGGACTTCCATTCTCGGAAGTCCGACGCTTTCCTACTGGCGGAAAATGTCCTCTAGCGCCCTGACTTCCAAGCCCTGCCATGTCAGTCGCCACTAAACTTAAACGACAAACCATGCTACTAGACTTCCTTTCCCAGGCTTTTGCCTGGTGTTTTCCATCCTACCTGACGAAGTTCGTGCGCCTTCCCGACGTTGCCGGCATGAGCCCTCGGAAGTGAATTAATGTATGTCGGCCGTCCTTTGGCCCCTGAGCCCCGAGCCTTGGACTTTCACCTCTGGATTTCTGCCTACTGTCCGCCTTCACCAACGGCCATCTCTCGACAGCTTCCTTGCTTGAAACCTCCGACTCCTCCTAGATCAATCCAAACAAACCCAAATCTGAAATCTAACCTCGACCCACATGCTAATTTTTGGCCCTCTTCATCATGAGCTTCTTGAAACATTAAAATTTGGCCAAGGAGGGTCTCCGGGAGCATTCGGCTGTGTTTTCCCTTCCAGCCAGCATTCCTGCTAGAGAAGTCCGGCCCTCTGGGCCCGGATTGTCCAAATGCCCTAAAAAGAAGATCAATAATGTCTAGAGATAAGATTTATGATATACTTGATTTATTATTTAAATGTTATTTTAGAAATATGGACTAACATGAATGCTTTTGATATTTTATTGTGCTGAAATTGCCCTTGCCTGCAGAATATATGGAATCAGGTGCAGGAACTTCAGGGGCATCCGCCAAGAAGGATAAAGGCAAGAAGTTAGGAAGTACCCCTCGGAGAAAGGAAGATAAGGATCAAATGAAGTATTAGTTCTAGGGCAAGCCGCTCCACTCAAAGGTCTCAACAGACTAGAAGGAGATTTCAGATACAAATATTGGCCAAGTGGATATAGATGAATTCACTCAGAGGGTCAGGATCAACCCAACAACAAAGAATGCCAGATTAATATGACAGAGTGGAATAGCCAAGGCCGCCAGTTTCCCTCCCTCGCTCATGGCACCCGAGCTAGGTATGGCTTGCTAAGAAGCCTATCAAACAATACCAGAACGATCATGGATAAGGAGGGAAATATTCTTGCAAACATGTCGCCAGAAGGGATCACCAAGACATTCTACATTCCCACATTCCAAGAGATGGAATTCCCCACGTTAGAAGAATGCCAGGTGGCATGGGATGCCAATCCAACAAATTGCAAAAGGTCAATCAACCTCCATTAGCTTAAGGAGAAACGGGGCAGCACTGTAAAGGTTCCCCAAGAACTTTTCCATAGCAATTTCCACGAGGACTACCACGACCTGGTAACATTGTTGAGCAGGGTTATGGGTCTTCCAATGGCTACATACTTCCGAGAATGGATGGCCTCTTTCATTGAGCAAATCTTGCAGAGAAATAAAGACATTACAACCAAGGTTTCATTCTACTAGGGAGGCATCATAAGAAACTGCTTCCACAAGCAGTTTGTAAACATGAAAAAGAGCTCCAAATTCTACATGACCTCCTACCTCGTATACTCCCTAGCAGATCAAACACAATACAGCAGGTTGTTTGTAGTGCCTGATCAGGGGAAAAAATTAGGACTTAAATCCTATGATAAGTACCCACAGCTCCAGTATCACAATAGATTTGCAGCCTCCCTTGCTTCTCCCTACCCCTCCCACAGTCGTCTCATCTCCGCCGGCGGTGGACATTTCTGTCCATCTTGCCCCTTTGCCCCTAGCCGGGTCGTTAATTAATGTTGACTCCTCTTTCGGCATGACCACTCCCCCTTCTTCTTCTACTGCCATGTCGCCAATTACATCACTCCCTCCAGCAACCATAACATTGCCTATTCCTGCTGCCACTATGCCTGAGGCTCTTACACGACACATGCCGAACCTTCCCCCTGAGTTCTCCCAAATATTGATGAATCCAACTCGTCAAGTGGCCCTTACCCAAGTCCTCACGACGGCTCAGCCTTCACAACCGCCAACAGGGCCGCCAGCTATAGAAGCCACAATGCAGATCTCCAAAGAGTTGGAGGAACGAGAGCAAGAAGCCTCAAAGTCTATCGAGGAGGAGGCTGATGAGTATCACAAGCACCCTGAGTATGAGCATCGAACCATCGACAGGGTGGTCTATGAGGAGGAGACGGGCTCTTCCGAGAGTGGGGATGAAGAGGGTGGCTCAGGTGCTAAGGAAATCATCCAGACCTTCAATGAGGACCTTGAGGATGAAGTGGCGCAATAGCTAAAGGACGTTGGGGCAGAGGCAGAAGAATCACCACATGGTGAAGAGGGGCAGCTAATGAAAGAGTTGGAAACAAAGGACCTAACCGAGGCTGAAGCCCATGTTACCATAGGCTCTGAGGCCGAGGTTGTCATGGAAAGGAAAGAAGAAGAAGTAGCAAAAGAAGAAAGTCCCACCCGGCAGCCGTCCACCAAGTTGCCTATCAAACGCCTCATTTTCATTCATAACTCCGACGAAGAGGAGGATGCTGCCCAAAAGAAGGAAGAACCCCAAAAAGTAAAGGAAGCCGAAGTCTTGCCTTTGACTGAGAAGGGTGAGGGCAGCCGTGATTCACTCAAGGATACGTCTGCTATGCCTAAATAGTTGGAGAGGCAACTTGAGAAGACGACCCCTGTGCTGAAGGACCCAAGGGCAAGGTTGGAGGCCATCTTGGCTCGATCCCAGACCATAATGAAGAAGGAGAAAAAGCCCAAGGTCCGATCTAAGATAACAATGAATGCTTCTAGCTCCCAAGCAGTGCAAATTGCAACGCCTACTATTGGCTAGGCAGGGCTGAGTTACAATATCTCCACCATTGACTTTGGAACAGCAACTAGAGAGCAAAAGGTTGAGCACCTTGAGGAGTTGGTGGCCACGGTGGTGCACCTGATAAAGCAGGACAAGGTCTCCAAGGATGAGCTCAAAGTGCAGGTTGTGGCATTAACAGACTACATACAGCAATGGTCCTCAGTGGATGACCTGCTCACCACCTCTGTGGTCGCACCACAGTTGCTCTCCAAAGAACAGATAGATAAAATGGAAAGGAGGAAGAACTTGGAGAAAACTACCGAGGACTGGTTCCGATAGGTCACATACATCGGAAATATGGGAATCACTAGGGCTGTGCGGACAACCAAAGAGTTCTTGGACCTAATACAATCTCTAGAAAGCACGAAGAGGCTCTACACCAATTTCCCCGCCACCTACAACTCCACCTTCCCAAAAATTGAAGCTATCCTTCAGATGCCTGAGGCCACGTGGGAGGAGAAGCTAGAGCTAAAAAAGATCACTGGCTAGTGGATGTGTGGCGCAGAGACCTCGACAACCGGAAGGAAAGGTTGGAGCAAATCCTGAGCAGGGTGGATCCAGATATTGATAGATCAAGGAGATCTGGGTGGAATGTGCCCGATATTTCAAGCTGATGATGGGCTACAATATGTCCACTGTGCAAATGGATCCCGAAAAGATCAAACCATACTTCCAAGAGAAGATGAAGAACGAGATAGCTGAAGAAATCACAAAATAGTTCTTAAGTTTTGTTGCCCACGCCTTCGACCAATCGGAGCTATTTAGGGACCAAGGCTCGAAGTATGATGAAGACTGGAAGAGGCTGGAAGAAAATGCTAAGGAGTGGAGCTACTAGGCATTGCGATGTGAAATCCTTGAAATAGACAAGCTCCAGGCCATCATCCTCAGGTACATGGAACGTGCAGCTTCCGAGGAGCAAGAAGGCAGCCCAGCCAAAGATGAACACCTCCCTGAAGAGTAGCTACAGCAAGGAAAACAGCAATCCACTAAAGGACGAAAGAGCTACAGTGTCATCCACAAGATGACAAAATAGGGAAAGGACGAAAATGTATTTTTAAATTATAATCTATTTGGGGGTAGGTGAAACCCTATTTTGTAATGAATCTTGGCCACACAATAAAAATGAATCTTGGCCATTCATTTAAATTTTGGAAAACTATAAATAGAGCACTCCTCTTATTTGCAAAGGGAGAGTTGAATTGTTGTAAAGGCATGCTACTAAAATTTATAAGAAAAAACATTGACTTGGTGTATTTTCTTGGTTTCTCTCATGTTATTTAATTCATTCTCCTATATCAGATGTTTAGCTTAGATCTTATTGTTGTTTAGTTAGCTATTTTCTTTCTTTGGATAAACCTTAGGAATGTTGTTGGTGATTGTGAAAATTCATGCCTTGTTAATGATTCTTTAGTCCATACTTTTTGTTGTTTGTTGATGGTAGATAGTTGTACAAAGTTAGCTTGGACTTGATTTAAAGTTGTTCCGAACATTCCTCTTTGATTCATGCATGTATGTGGTGGATGAAGGATGAAATTTATGCAGCCCTTAGAAGATAGCACAATTTCCATGATACTGTGAAATCCCTAGTTAAGTGGGATATTGTTTTAAAGAATTATCCATTGCAAAAACTCCATTGTCACTATTCATAGCAAGCTTCATACTTAGGAACTTTTCCTCTCCTTCACCCTTTTCTCTTTTTTTAGTAATTGATCTATGTTAAGGTTCATTGCACATTGTAAAGCCAAATCCAACAACTAAATGGAGTTCAAGATTGTTGTTTGAACCTACAGCTAGTGCATAACAACTTCCCATCCTAAGGACTCCATTTCAAAATCCAACTTCATACTTTGTGTGCACACTTTGTATTTTCTGTAAGACCGCCTTGTGATTCTAGTGAATCACATCAAACTACTGAGGTATCTAAGCACTGTCATGACCTGACACCCGGGAGACTTTGGGATAGTGTTCTGCAATTTGATTGTGAAGTATTGTCTTTCAAGAGAGGTAGTGCACCTATGCACTGGCTATGTTGAGAAGTGCATAAAAACACCATCAACAAAACTAGCTCTAGAAGGAGGGCCATGGTGAAAACACCAAGTTAAAGGATAAAGTGAAGGTGGATCGAATCGAATCATTCTCCCCAGAGAGATTTCGATAGATTCTGTCAACACCAAACAAGGGAGAATTTGAAGAATTGCAGCCTCCCACAAGGGCAAAGCTAGCCCAAGGAAGTAGCATCGCCTCTTCCTCTACCTCCATTCCATCTACCCCCATTTCACTCTCACCTTCATTTGGCTGGCCATCATTTTCCACCCAACCATCCCAAACTACATTTGCACCTCATGTCTTCAGCAGCTAGGGGATTGCCCCTCTCCCAACCCTTCCAGCCCAAGGCACAGTCCAGGTAGCCATAGCTCAAGGGCAACCCTATATTGCTGTTGTATTGCCAATACAACCCCAAATTCTCGTTTTCCAATAGCAAACGCCACCTCTACCACCCCCCATGGCTTGGTTAGCACATAACCCTTCGCTGATACATTTTTCTATTTATAATGATATCCCCAAAAATCTGGAGAGTTTCTGCTCAAAGTTCCATCTGCGCGATCTACAAAGAACAGCTGAGGAGTATATCAAAATATTTGAGACGGCGATCACCGAAATGCAAGTTGACCACGAGGATGTTGCATGTTGCCTCTTTCCACATTCATTGGGGGAAGAGGCCTTCTATTGGTATATCAACCTGCCAAGGGGGTCTATTACCTCATGGAACTTAATGAAGAATGCCTTCCTGTAGAAGTACAAGATCCCCATCATCCCTTTGGAGCTTTACCAACAATTCATGTCCGTCAGAAGGGAGATCAACAAACCTATTGGCTCCTTCAATGACCATTTCTATTGGGCTTACACAAGGCTTCAGGACCTGTACCTCCATAATGATGCGGTAGCCCTCCCGGTCTATTATGCAGCGCTAGACAACCTTACGTCAGCCTTGGTGAAAAGGATGCACCCGCCACTTACTACCCTGGTGGTCGCCTATGCAGAGGCCATTGTCGCCAGCATGGAATTAGGAAAAAATATCTATGGCCCGCTGCCTTCTTTGGGGCTGGTAGCCCACCTAATGCAAATTTAGGGGCTCAATCAAGCGTTTGTTCACCAAACCCCTCTTATGAACCAAGTACCCCAATTGCCTATGGTTCCCCATCTGAGGTAGTCGTTGAATTATGCGCCTCCCACACCTTCCTATTTGTAGCCCCAGCAGTAGTACCACTACTCTCAGGTTGCTCCACAACAGCAGGAATATTCCCAATAGCCTCAGGCTCCATTATACCTATCGGGACCGGATTTCCCTCCAGCCTATCAAAATCAGCCGGCAGCCCTGCCCCTTTTTCTCTAAAATCTAGCGCCATCGCCTAGGAACGGAACTAAGAAGGAAAAGTTAGAAGAACTAACGGAAATGATCAAGAAAATGTCCACAGAAATGACGCACCTGAAAAATTAGAATAATTAGCTGTAGGCCACCCAGCGTAATTTTTAGGCCAATCTCAACCGAGACAGCCGAGATAATAGGGATAGCAGGGACAATCGTGAAGTAGACAGTTCCTCTTGGCAGAATTATGAGAGGGGGAAATACACCAATCAAAATACAAAAAGGAGACCTTCTCAGAGGTAGAATCGCACATGGAACACCAGGCCCAATAATGGTGGAGTCCCTACGCCTTTCAATCAACCGGTGAGCAATGACAAAATATCCAGCAGCATATATCTAGCTGAAACAGCCTTGTCCGGATGGTGTCAACTTCACAAAACTAGCAGACATTCTGAGTTAGATTGTCACGAGTTCCAAACAGCTGCTGAAATCTTCTATTTAGAGGTACAAAACGTGGTCAACAATGCCAACTGTAGGGACATCGTCCCATCCGAGCCCTACGATTCCTCTTGTCTGGTGGTCAATCAAGTGCCATTCCTGCGAGGTGACCACAACAAGTCCGAAGTCGAGCCTACTCCTATTAAGGATGAAGAAGCGCAAGAGGTGAGTAATGAACAAACTTTGGCTCAGCTCTTTGATTCAGTAGATAATGGGCTGGTAGATTAAGAAGAACCATTTGTGGATGAGGTCCACATGTTCCATCAACGGTCGAGTCCCTACTTCCTTAGGAATGGACAAGCAGGCAGACCCTTTACAACTTCTACCCCACCAAACAATTTCACCACCCCACCTGATCCAAATGCCAGTAATAACCCTAGGCTTCCTCATATACCTACCCAATACCTCAAGAAGAACGGATCTCAAAACCAATTGCAAAGTCAGCCTCAAGGCCAACCTTAAAATCCGTCTGGACAAACAGAGATACAAACTCCTAGTTCTACCATAGGCTAGGATTTTAGCTCAGAAATTGAGCAAATGGGTGAATATGTGGCAGAAGAATTCAAGAAAGTAAAAATCAATTTATTAGCCTTCGAATTACTCAAAGTTCCTGCCGTGAGGCATACCTTCTTTAGGGTTCTGAATGGGACTTCATCTTCTAGTACAACACAAGAAACCCCAGTTAAGAGGGTAACCTTTGAAGAGCCTAGGAAAGAACCGGAGATACATGATAATACCGGGAGAAGGAAGGATGTTCCTGTGAATCAGTCAGCAAGTAAGCAAATTAAAAAAGAGCCAAAAAGGGCTACTAGGTAGTTTTCCAAGGATCAGCTATTTAGGAAAACCAGGGATATAGATAGTGAAAGAAACAAAGGTCAAATAGCTCATATGGACACACTTATGGGCATCCTCCAAGGGAGACAAAAAACTCCCCCTTTCCTGACCACCATTAGGATCTTCAGAAAGAATCTGCATAACTGCTTGCTCGATTTAGGAACGTCTGCCAATGTCATGCCCTTGGTAGTATACAAGGCCCTCAGCATCACTCCCACACCTTCAAAGAGAAAGGTGACCCAGCTAGACAAAACAAAGATCAACATCATGGGTGAGATAAACTATATCCTGATGCAGATTACCGTGGACCCACGGATACAATAGGTCATCGATATTCAAGTGGCTGACATTTCTGATGCATATGAAATCATTTTGGGAAGGGAATTCACCAAGGCGTTGAATGAATACACCGCCACAGATCTTTCTCACATGTGGCTGCCATGGAAGGGGCTGTCAAATTAGATCTGTATCGACCGTGAACCCCGTATGAAGTATATGATCACGTAATACAATAATCTCAGCAAGGTGTTCGCCGAGACTGATTTAGGGAATTATCACCCTTTTGCCTACCAAAATGAGGTCGGGCTTTAGGAAAGACATGCAGATGAAGTGTTACTAGTGTTGTGTAGTCCCTCGACCGATTTTCCACGAATAGCCTTAGACACAGAAACATTGATAGAAGTAGATAATGAGCCAGATAGGGATGACGACTGGGGATTACTCAATGGCTTCCAGAGATTCATGGAAAAGTGCGCAAGGGATCAGCTCAGCCTAAGAGCCTGAATGAATTTACAGGATCTCTTATTACCGAACTGGTGTAGGGTTCATAATGCTGCACATTTCGAGTTTGATTATTGCTTATGTCAAGCAGCAGTAGCGTATGTTAAAAGATCTGTTGCTCCCCAGATGGAAACGTTGAAGGAGACACCAATAGAACCGCCTGTTGATCATTGCATTGGACCGAAGAACTCCCCTGAGGTCTCGAGACCAGTTGTCTAGCTGAAGGGGAACAAGAGCTCAATCAGACATGAAGAAAAAGAATCCTTCGCGTGTTGGATGCTCCGATTTGATGGATCAAAGTCGAGGTAAGGAGCTGGAGCGGGATTCGAACTCATCAGCCCAATGGGTAAGACATTTCTCGCTGCCCACAGATTGTAGTTTTATTACACTAATAACGTAGCTGAATATGAGGCTTTAGTCCTTGGCCTTCTCATGGCCTTGAGGAAAATGTAAAAGTGCTGCAAGTTTTCAGGGATTCCGCACTCGTAGTTAAGTAGGTCAGGAAGTTGTATTCCTGTCATGATCGGAGACTCACAAACTATAGGCACAGGGTCTGGGATCTGTTAGAGGGCTTAGATGCATTCAACATGTGATTGATCCCTCATGCTCAGAATCGCACAGCTGATGCCTTAGCTCAAGCAGCCAGCACTCTACAACCTCTCTCTTTGTCTGAACTCAAGAAATTGACTGTTGAGCTAACGTCCATGCCATCAGTCCTAGATAATGTTACCCACCTACAAGTCTTCAATGATGACAAGCATATCCTTCAGTTCATCACAAGTTCTGATGTCTTTGCAGCTCAAATAATCGATGAAGCTGATCCACGAGAGGCCGAACTGGACATAGAAGGGGTTATTAATCTCAAAACCAACACGATCCCTAGGGGTATGGTTCAGCTGGAATGCATATTTGACTTGGATCAGATCAAAGATCAAGATCAGCAAACGAAAAAGGAGTCCATAAGTAACTAGTGTGATGCACACAACCTTGGGACTGTCGAGCAGATCAAGAATATTTTTATCGGCAAGGTGTGCACACCGGAAGAAAAGAAGGGAATCACAGATGTGTTGCGAAGGTACCATGACATGGTGGCATGGAGCTATGAAGATTTAAAAACATACGACACCTCTGTCATTACACACACCATCCCTCTCAAGACCGAAGTGAGGCCATTCCGTCAGTGGCAGCGCCCTATCAATGCCTTGCTCGAACCTATCATTTACAAGGAGGTGCAAAAGCTGCTTTCAACAAGAATCATTTTTCCAATCAGGCACTCCACGTGTGTGGCCAATTTGGTCCTGGTTAGATAAAAGAATGGGGAGATTAGATTGTGTGTAGATTTCCGCAATCTAAACCACGCTTTGGAGAAAGACAACTATCTAGTACCTTCATTGGACAAGGTGTTGCAGATTGTCAATGGCTCCCAGATGATGTCTTTCCTTGACGGGTATTCCGGGTATAACCAGGTAATGGTACAATATGAGGATTGTCATAAGACAGCGTTTACCACTAAGTGGGGGACGTTCGCATACAGGAGAATGCTTTTTGGACTCATCAACACCGGTGCCACTTTTCAACGCGCCATGGATATCGCCTTCAAGGACTTAATTGGCAAATGCATAATCATCTACATGGATGATTTGACCATATTTTCTAAAAAGCGGGGCAATCATGTCTCTGACTTATGCAAAGTATTTCAGAGATGCAGAGAATTCAGAGTTTCTCTTAACCCCAAGAAGTGCATTTTCAGAGTGACTGAAGGCAGGCTACTCAGGAACATCATTTTGGAGCAAGGAATTTCTATTGATCCTAAGCACATCGAGTCCTTACTCAAAATTCAGCCCCCGGATAGCAAGAAGGAATTAAAATCCTTCTTTGGAAAGATCAACTTTGTTTCGAAGTTCATCATAGGTTTTGCGAAGATTGTCAAACCTCTCAAGGCCATGCTCAAACAAAATGTCAAAGTTGAATGGACACCTGATGTCAAATAATCCTTCGAAGAAATCAAATGGGCCATTGTTGAGCCCCCTGTGTTAGTTAGCCTGGACTATCTAAAGCCATTCTACATCTATTCATTTGCTTCAGAGTATTCTTGTGCTAGCATGTTGACCTAGAAAGATGACGAAGGAAACGAGCATCTGATCACCTTCATAAGTGCTCCCCTCAAGGATGCTGAATTGCATTACCACAATATTGAAAAGTAGGTGTACGCTCTCATCAGAGGAGTGAAGAAATTTAGACACTACATTCTACACAACAAGGTATTTGCCATTGTCCTTGACCCAGCAGTAAAAACACTGCTTATGCAGAATGAATTGGGTGAACGAAGAGCTAAGTGGGTCACCCTGCTACAAGAGTATGATATGGAGATCCAACCGATAAAAATGGTGAGAGGGTAGACACTCACCCATACGATTATCGAAACAGCAGCAAAAGCTGGACCTGAACCACAGTGCAGCAGTACTAGCTTGAGGATGTTTCCCCCGGAGAGTGGTACCAAGATGTCATCTACTATTTGCTGAACTATAGGTGCCCGCCGCACCTACAAGGAGTCCAAAAGCAAGCCCTGAGATTGAAAAGTAATGGCTACATGTTGTAGGGTTCCATTCTCTACAAGAAGAACCATGAAGTCATTTATTTGAGATGCCTTGGCAAGGAAGAAGTAGAATGCATCTTGAAAGAGTTTCACAATAAATTTGGCACGGGCCATGGTTTTGGTTCCTCCACGGCGCATCAAATATTGAGAGCCAGGTATTATTGGCCAACCATCTTCAAGGATGCCCATTTCCATGTTCGTTCATGTCACACATGCTAGACCGTAGCCACCAGGGAGAAGAATGTTGTTGTCCCACTACAGCCTGTGCTGGAGGTAAGGCCTTTTGCGTAATGGGGTCTCGACTTCATCGGTCCGATAAGCCCTCCATCATCTGTGGGACACAGGTACATTCTTACCGCTACTGATTACTGTACTAGATGGATGGAAGCAATAGTATGTAAGCAATGCACAACTGTAGTAGTTACTAATTTCCTAAAAAGTTTCATTTTAAATTGCTTTGGTTGTCCGTATGCTTTGGTATGTGATAATGGACTTGTATTTGCTTCATTAAAATTTGTTAGTTGAGCATTTGACTATGGAATAGCCCTTAAATTCTCATCCAATTACTACCCCCAAGGCAATGGCCTTGCCAAATCCATGAATAAGAACCTGATTACTATGATCAAGAAGCTGCTAGATAGGAATCCCAAGGACTAGCATACCCAACTCCATTTCACCCTTTGGGCTGATCGCACTTGTCACAAGGCTGACCTTGTCAATTCCCCGTTCCACCTTGTCTATGGCCTCGAGCCTATATTCCCCATCCATCTAAAGATTCCTACTCTTCAATTCATCAACAATTTTTATAAGGGAAGAGATCGTAGGGAAGCTTGATTAGCTGAGCTCTTACATTTAGAGGAAGTCTGAAACCATGCAATAGAAAATTTTGCCAAACATCAGGGTGTAGTTAAGAGATGGTTCGACCACTGAGCCAAGATCAAGGCCTTTAAAATTGCAGATCTGGTCCTATATTGGGACAACGTCCATGAGAAGAAAGGGGGACACAACAAATTCAACAAGCTTTGGCTTGGCCCCTTTCAAATAGCTGAGATTTTGGGAGATAATGCCTTCCACCTGAAGACCTTAACTGGCGAGAACATCCCATTGCTAGTCAACGGGCAACACCTGAAGTATTACTTCCAGGCTTGAGCTCCTTGAAGCTCTTCATTGTAAATACTTGTACATAGATTAGGGTAGCTGCTTTCTTGCTTATTTGCGTTTTGTTGCATCACTTTCTATTTTCTCCCTCCCGACAATTTTTTTTAAAGTTGTTTCCTGCTCCTTTGCAGCGGTCGTGCTTGCCCAGCAAGTGGTTCACTTCGCTTTCCATTCTTTGTGTTCTTTGGCTAAACATTCACTCTCAATTATCAGTCTTTGAAAGCTACCCATGAATGATTTCCTTATTTGAACTCTACTCAGAACTTGACCCTTAGCTGGATCTTCTTACCCACATCTCGGATCTCACACAAAGCACATCATAATAATTTCTGAAGGACCGTACTATGGTTGTTATGCCACCCTAGTGAGTGAAAAATCTCAAGTCTTCTCTAGTGATCACTACAGTCTCAAACCCATTGTAGGCTTCAATGCTTACCTGGTTGAACTAAATGGCAAAAGAGAAGTGAAATATCAAAGCAAAAAAGAAAAAAAGGAACTCTGAAAAAGGAAATAAATGACCGTATGGGTGTTCAGATAACTCTACCGGGGCTATGGACGCCTAGCCGGTAGTAGAGCAATATCCATGAGGTTGTAGTGACAACCCCATCGGGGCTATGGATGCCTAACTGGCAGCAGGGCGATGTCCAGGTTATTTTTGGTGTTAGGCAATTTATGTAGCTCACTCAACTGAATTGGTAACCCTGATCACTATCCCAAAGAAAGGAATGAACTCACTACACACACTTCTGAGATTTCCGGTAAGCTAATCCAATTAAGGATCTCATTCTCCTAGACTCATCTCTGGAAGCCACTCCTACTTTCTGAAACTAAAGATTCTGAGTCTTGAATGAATATTTATCCCTAGAACACTCGGGAGCGTTCCCCAGTGGAGTTGCCATTTATTGTGCCCTTAGCACACACGCCCCCTTCAGAACGGGGACTCTCTTTTCTTTTTCCTTGTCAGGTCCTTTTAGGGTTGCCTCATTTTGCGTGCCCCTCTTTTTTGATGTTTCAGATAGTCGATGTTGTTCCAAAGTTCCACCATAAATCGATCATGCCTCCACTTTTGGTTTTTTGCTACATTCCAGGGCCTCGCAGAATCTCTCTGGCAATTTGGCCCTGAACATGACTCTAGGCCCTGGCGGGCCCAGATGTCCAGGTTTCCCTCTCCGAATTTCCCCACTGGGATTGTCGTTTCCACGGCAACCACCCCTCTGGGCCTCGAACCCCAGAAGTTCGCCTCTGGGGTTCCATCTAGGTCTCGCCATCCGCGATGGCGAACCTACCGTGGCCTCCCGTTCCTCAAGCCCCACCTGCCTTATCTCCATCGGAGGTCTTCATCGTGGCCTCTTTGCCAGGGACTCTTCTAGGCCCAGTCGTCCAGAATTTTGTCTCCAAAATTTTGTGATGGTTCTTCCGTCCCTAACGATGGATCCCTGGCGGAATCCTGCCCCAGGGCCCCGATCCTCTCCCCACCGTCGCTGTTGAAACAATGCGAAAATCTTGTAGCGGCCGTCACCTCGCGTCTTCCCGGCCGCCAGGCCCCGGCATTCCCGCCGCCACCACCGACCTAACTTCAAATTCACCAACTTTCCCGCGGCCATACAAGCATTTATTGCAGTCATTCATGGCAGTTTGGGTATAAAAATCCCAATCCGGGCAGTCATTGTCATTCTACAGAATTGGAGCAAATTGGAGAAGGGATCATCTGGAGCCCACCGCCTTCAACTACGTCGTGATCATCACCCTCGACATCAGTTCATCGACCGTGTGATGATCCCACATCCCCCACCTAGCGTGTTGTGAGGTAAGCCATCCACTCACCCTCCCGACCATCATTTTCATGATTTTCAAACATTTAAATAAATGAACAATCCCTAGGAGAGCATAGATTGATAGAACACCAATTGGTGCACCAAACCCACGTCTTGGAAAATCGGCAAAACCCATAGAAATAACGTCGCCGCCGATTCGGGAGACTTCCCTGGCGTGGCTGTTCTTCGCATAGGGAAAGTGTCCACCCCGGGCCCGAAACCCATCTTTACCGTCAAAATTCTAAAAACTTCAAACATTCACTGACAACAATCCCTCTTTCTGGGCTCGATTCGTTGGGTTTCCTTCCTCAGACTCCCATTTTCCTTTTGCCGTGTTTGAGCTACGAACCTGCTCCTACCTCCTGGCTTCCCAACCCTGACATGTTCCTCGCCATCTAAACTTGGAAATCGAACATGTGTCTTTTGGTCACGTCGGGTTCCGGACCCCAGAGTTCCGTCCCCAGGGTTCTGCCTGATTTTCGCTGTCTTAAACAGAATTCGTCCCCCGGCTTCCCACACCCCAAGCTCCGCCCTGGCCCTCGCTGTTAGTCTTTGGTGATATGATATTGCTACTTCGTTGATTCCTTCAGGCCCTGGGTGTCGAGCCTCCGTGCCTTATTTTCTGCCATTCCCCACAGAAAATTCCTTCAGTGAGCATTTTGATTCCGCCCAACCCCCTAGACCCAAGCCTTTTCCCCTCTGTTGGCTTCTCCTTTCGAGACCTCGACCATCCGCTTCCTGGGTCCCAGCTCCCGGACTTCTGTTCTCGGAAGTCTGACACTTTCCTGCTAGCGGAAAATGTCCTTCGGCGCCCCCACTTCCGGGCCTCGCCATGTTAGTCGCCACTAAACTTAAATGACAAACCATGCTACCGGACTTCCTTTCCCGGGCTTCCGCCCGGTGTTTGCCGTCCTACCTGGCAAAGTTTGTGCGCCTTCCTGACGTTGCCAGCCCGAGCCCTCGAAATTGAATTAATATATGCCAGTCGTCCTTTGGCCCCCCGGGCCCCGGGCCTCGGACTTCCACCTCCAGATTTCCGCCTGTTGTCCGCCTTCACCAACGGCCATGTCTCGACAGCTTCCCGGCTTGAAACCTCTGACTCCTCCTAGATCAATCCAAACAAACCCAAATCTGGAATCTAACCTCGACCCACATGCTAATTTTTGGCCCTCTTCATCATGAGCTTCTCGAAACATTAAAATTTGGCCAAGGAGGTTCTCCGAGAGCTTTTGGCTACATTTTCCCTTCCGGACAATCTTCCTGCCAGAGAAGTCTGGCCCTCCAGGCCCAGATTGTCCAAATGCCCTGAAAAGAAGATCAATAATGTCTAGAGATAAGATTTATGATATACTTGATTGATTATTTAGATGTTATTTTAGAAATATGGACTAACATGAATGCTTTTGATATTTTATTGTGCTGACTTTGCCCTTGCCTGCAGAATATATGGAATTGGGTGCAGAAAATTCAGGGGCATCCACCGTGAAGGATAAAGGCAAGAAGTCAGGAAGGACCCCTCGGGGAAAGGAAGATAAGGATCAAATGAAGTATCAGTTCCAGGGTGAGCCGCTCCACTCAAAGGTCTCAACAGACTGGAAGGAGATTTCAAATACTAATATTGGCCAGGTGGATATAGATGAATTCACTTAGAGGGTCAGGGTCAACCCAACAATAAAGAACGCTAGATTAATATGGCAGAGTGGAATAGCCAAGGCCATCGATTTCCCTCCCTTGTTCGTGGCGCCCGAGCTAGTTATGGCTTGCTGAGAAGCCTATCAAACAGATACTAGAACAATCGTGGATAAGGAGGGAAACATTCTTGTAGACATGTCACCAAAAGGGATCACCAAGACATTCCACATTCCCACGTTCCAAGAGATGGAAGTCCCCACATTAGAAGAATGTCAGCCGGCATGGGATGCCAATCCAACAAATTGTGAAAGGTCAATCAACCTCCATTAGCTTAAGGAGAAACGGGACAGTGCTGCAAAGGTTCCCCAAAAACTTTTTCATAGAAATTTCCACGAGGACTACCACGACCTGGTAAAATTGTTGAGCAAGGTTATGGGTCTTCCAACAGCCACATACTTCCAAGAATGGATGGCCTATTTCATTGAGCAAATCTTGTAGAGAAATGAATACGTTACAACCAAGGTTTCATTCTACTAGGGAGGCATCATAAGCAACTGCTTCCACGAGCAGTTTGTAAACATGAAAAAGAGCTCCAAATTCTACATGACCTCCTACCTCGTATACTCCCTAGCAAATCAAACACAATACAGCGGGTTATTTGTAGTGCCTGATCAGGGGTAGAAGCAAGGACTTAAAGCCTATGATAAGTACCCACAACTCCAATATCGCAATTTCAAGGAGTACTATAGGGTCAATGATGTCTTCATTTGCCATATCATCCTCCTGGAGCTCTCTCGGTAGCTCCAACACATCTAGGCAATTTTCAGCAACAAGCACATAGCAGGGATCTCCTACCCCATGACCCTCGGCCAGGGCATGTACCAATTATAAACTTTCCAATGTGCCAATAACTCAGAGGAGCTTAAGGACTACCATTTCGACTGGTACACCGCTCGCCCAATGATGGACCCACATGGCCACATCAGGAAAGCACTAGGGCCAGCATATGCCCACCAATATCATATTGAAGAATTTTGGGCTGACTGTTAGGATGATAAACAAGTGTGTGCAAGGCACTACATTTGCATGACCATGCAGTTGCTGAGGAGAGTACAACTATTCCCAGTACTGGACCAAGTCGAGGAAGATGAGTCCACAATCATGCACCCGAGGTACCCTACGGTTGCTAACCTGCCAATACCATCAATCGATTGGGATGAAGAAGAGGTCAACGACCTAGAAACCATCACCCAACCTATCATTACTCGCACCAGAGAGTGGATCGATAGACAAGTGGTATATCTAAAGTGGCAAGGAGTAGTCCTGACCTATGAGGGGCTTAAGAGTGAGCCAAGTTCCATGGAGAATATTGCTGCCACCACATCAACTGGTGAGACCTCCAAGTCTCCTCTAATCACTAGGTCTCAGAAAAGGAAAGGAACAAAGACCACGTAGTCTGCAGATCCCAAGGAGCAAGTGAAGAAAGAAACGGGAGGCTCATCTCTCAAAAGGCTCAAACAAATAGTAGCTACGACAGAGTTGCAGCCTCCCTTGCTTCTCCCTGCCCCTCCCACGGTCGTCTCATCTCCGTTGGTGGTGGAAATTTCTGTCCATCTTGCCCCTTCACCCCCGACCGAGTCGGTAATTAATGTTGACTCCTCTTCTAGCATGACCACTCCCCCTTCTTCTTTTGCTGCCATGTCGTCAATTACATCACTCCCTCCAACAATCATAACATCGCCTATTCCTGCTGCCACTATGCCTGAGGCTCTTACACGACACATGTTGAACCTTCCCCCTGAGCTCTTCCAAATATTAATGAATCCAACTCTCCAAGAGGCCCTTGCCCAAGTCCTCGTGACGGCTCAGCCTTCACAACCACCAACAGGGCCACCAGCTATAGAAGCCACAATGCAGATCTCCAAAGAGTTGGAGGAATGAGAGCAGGAAGCCTCGAAGTCTATCGAGGAGGAGGCTGATGAGTATCACGAGCACCTTAAGTACAAGCATCGAACCATCGACAGGGTGGTCCATGAGGAGGAGGAGACGGGCTCTTCTGAGAGTGGGAATGAAGAGGGTGGCTCAGGTGCTAAGGAAATCATCCAGACCTTCGATGAGGACCTTGAGGAGGAGGTGGCGCAACAGCTAAAGGATGTTGGTACAGAGGCAGAAGAATCACCACATGGTGAAGAGGGGCAGCTACCGGAAGAGCTGCAAACAAAGGACCTAACTTAGGCTGAAGGCCATATTACCATAGGCCCTGAGGCCGAGGTTGCCGAGGAAAGGAAAGAAGAAGAAGCAGCAAAAGAAGAAAGTCCCACCCGGCAGCCGTCCACTAAGCTGCCTATCAAATGCCTCATTTTTGTTCATGACTCCGATGAAGAGGAGGATGTTGCCCAAAAGAAGGAAGAACCCCAAAAGGTAAAGGAGGCCGAAGTCTTGCCTTTGACTGAGAAGGGCGAGGGCAGCCATGATTCACCCAAGGATAAGTCTGCT
Organism: Sequoia sempervirens; assembly: GCA_007258455.2. Lineage (NCBI taxonomy): Eukaryota > Viridiplantae > Streptophyta > Pinopsida > Cupressales > Cupressaceae > Sequoia > Sequoia sempervirens. The sequence goes on from VDFB02000001.1 coordinate 15,141,165, forward strand.
ATGCTTGAATGGTTGGAGAGGCAACTTGAGAAGATGACCCCTGTGCTGAAGGACCCAAGGGCAAGGTTGGAGGCCATCTTAGTTTGATCCCAGACCACAATGAAGAAAGATAAAAAGCCCAAGGTCTAATCCAAGATAACAATGGATGCTTCTGACTCCCGAGCAGTGCAAATTGCAACGCCTACTATTGGCCAGGCAGGGGTGAGTTACAATATCTCCACCATTGACTTGGGGACAGCAACTAGAGAGTAAAAGGTCAAGCACCTTGAGGAGTCAGTGGCCATAGTGGCGCACCTAATAAAGTAGGACAAGGTCTCCAAGGATGAGCTCAAAGCGCAGGTTGCGGCATTAACAGACTACATACAACAATGGTCCTCAGTAGACGACCTGCCCACCACCTCCATGACCGCACCACAATTGCTCTCCAAAGAACAGATAGATAAAATGAAAAGGAGGAAGAACTTGGAGAAAACCACCGAGGACTAGTTCCGACAGGTCGCATAAGTCAGAAACATGGGAATTAGTAGGGTTGTGCGGATAGCCAACAAGTTATTGGACCTGATACAATCTCTGGAAAGTACGAAGAGGCTCTACACCAATTTCCCCGCCACCTACGACTCCACCTTCCCAAAAATTGAATATATCCTTCAAATTCCTGAGGCCATGTGGGAGGAGAAGCTAGATATAAAAAAAGATCACTAGCTAGTGGATGTGTGGCGCAGAGACCTCAACAACCAGAAGGAGAGGTTGGAGAAAATCCTGAGCAGGGTGGATCTAGATATTGACTAGATCAAGGAGATTCGGGCGGAATGTGCCCGATATCTCAAGCTGATGACAGGCTACGATATGCCCACTGTGCAGATGGATCCCAAAAAGATCAAACCATACTTCAAGGAGAAGATGAAGAACGAGACAGCTGGATAAATCACAACAGAGTTCCTAAGTTTTGTTGCCCTCGCCTTCGACCAATCGGAGCTATTTAGGGACCAAGGCTCGAAGTATGATGAAGACTGGAAGAGGCTGGAAGAAAATGCTAAGGAGTGGAGCTATCAGGCATTGCGATGCGAAATCCTTGAAATAGACAAGCTCCAGGCCATCATCCTCAAGTACATGGAATGCACAGCTTCTGAGAAGCAGGAGGGCAGCCCATCCAAAGATGAAGACCTTCCTGAAGAGTAGCTACAGCAAGGAAAACAACAATCCACTAAAAGACAAAAGAGCTACAGTGCCATCCACAAAATGATGAAATAGGGGAAGGACGAAAATGTATTTTTAAATTGTAATCTATTTGGGGGTAGGTGAAACTCTATTTTGTAATGAATCTTGGCCACACAATGAAAATGAATCTTGGCCATTCATTTAACTTTTGGAAAACTATAAATAGAGCACTCCTCTCATTTGCAAAGGGAGAGTTGAGTTGTAAAGGCATGCTGCTGAAATTTATAAGAAAAGACATTGACTTGGTGTATTTTCTTGGTTTCTCTCATGTTATTTGATTCATTCTCCAATATTAGAGGTTTAGCTTAGATCTTATTGCTATTTAGTTAGTTGTTTTCTTTCTTTGGATAAAACTCAGGAATGTTTTTGGTGATTGTAAAAATTCCTGCCTTGTTGATGATTCCTTAGTCCATACTTTTTATTGTTTGTTGATGGTAGATAGCTGTGCAAAGTTAGCCTGGACTTGATTTGAAGCTATCCCAAACATTATTATTTGATTCATGCATGTATGTGGTGGATGAAGGATGAAATATCTGCAACCCTTAGAAGATAGCACAATTTTCATGATACTGTGAAATCCCTAGTTAAGTGGGATATTGTTTTAAAGAATTGTCCATTGCAAGAACTCCATTGTCACTATTCATAGCAAGCTTCATACTTAGGAACTTTTCCTCTCCTTCGCCCTTTTCTCTTTTTTTAGTAACTGATGTATGTTAAGGTTCATTGCACATTGTAAAGCCAAATCCAACAACTAAATGGAGTTCAAGATTGCTGTTTGAACCTACAGCCGGTGCATAACAACTTTCCATCCTAAGGACTCCATTTCAAGATCCAACTTCATGCTTTGTGTCCACACTTTGTATTTTTTGTAAGACCACCTTGTGATTCCAGCAAATCATATCAAACTATTGAGGTATCTAAGCACTGTCATGACCTAACACTCGAGAGACCTTGGGATAGTGTTCTGCAATTCGATTGTGGAGTATTGTCTTTCAAGAGAGGTAGTGAACCTATGCACTACCTGTGTTGAGAAGTGCATAAAAACACCATCAACAGAAACTACATTCAATTTTCTACAGATTTTATTCTTACATATTTTTGAAATAATATAGATAAATTATTCAAATTTTTATGTCAAGTTGTGTAACTCTAATTTTTCTGAATTTTTTTCCACTTAAGGGCCTATTTTTTCCATGATGGTCCTGCACATACCATCCATATAAAATCAGAAATGAAATACCAAAACTTAGTGGTACAAAGAGTGAATCAGAAAGTAAGCATCTACAAGAATTGAATAATCTAATGGATTACTATTAGGTAGATCATGAGGTTGTGATCATGAGGCTATTTGTTCAATCTCTAAAGGGAGATTCAAGAGATTGGTTCTCTGATTTACAAGCTTTCTCTATCTATTCTTGGGAGGAATTCAAAGTAGTTTTCATGGAGAAATTTTGTGAAAGAATCAATGCTAGTTCTATGATCAATAATTTTATGAGCATTGGAAAAAAAGGATGAGCTGGTACTAGCATTTAACCGCAAATTTGCTAAAACATTGAGGGATATTCCTCAAGGTATGAGACTAAGTGATCTAGTATGTTTAGTTGTTTATTTGAGAGATTTTGATAATGAAATGAGCTATTTGTTGAGAGATAAGGATCCTAAAACGTTACATCAGGCCTATGGGATAGCTATGAACATTGAAAACAACCAGAAATATGGAATGCACAAGAGTTGTTTGTCTATAAGTGTTTGCTACCTTGAGACTCCAAATATTGATGAAAGGTGTAAGTCAGGAATTTAAAATGAATGTCATAACACTTACATCCCTAATGACCTAGCCTACACATCATTCCATAATATTGATCACATTGAGCCCCAAAAAAATTGTCTGGAATCTGTATACACATGTGATCTTATCGTCTTTGTTCAAGCCCTCTCTTCCATAAGGAAATATGAAGAAGAATCAACATATGATCTCTATGAAAGATTTATAGATACTCTGTCTACAATTCCTGAGTGTCATAGACTTGGAAATTTAGTATGCATTCATTTATTTTACGAATCTTATGAACGGGGTTTGAGTGCTCTTCCAAAGGAGTTGAAGCCTATTAGGCTTGACCAAGTGTGTGAATACTTTTCTCTTTTTGAAATATTAGAGATGATTATCAAGAAACTATCATGTTTTCAATCCATGATGATAATGTTTTTGTTGATCCATATGAGTCAAGTAGTGAGATATCACATGAAGGAGAAGAGAATAGAGTAAACGTTGAAAATGTACACCTCAGTGAAGCAAGTGAAATGAGTGGCATGTGCACTAGTTATGTAGTTAATGATCATAGTTGTCATATTTAAAATGCATGCTCTAGAGAACAAAAGAGGATATGTGAATCTATCCCTTGCTGCAAGTATTCTAATCAAGGAATAGAAATGGGCTCAAGTATTGAACATGGTGAATCAACCCAAGTGATTGGTGATGTTGAAGTAGTCTTTGAAAATAACCAATCTAAAGAGAAGGAGCCTAAATACATGTTTGATATTTTCCCAGGCTTTTATTTTTTTGAAGATCTTAGTACTTGTGTTCCTATGGAAGACATAACACCATGCAACCAATTTGAAGATCCTCAACATACTGTTAGTGTTGATGAGTCCTCTTGTTGTAGTAATGATGATGGCATTGAATATGGTCATTCCTCTATTGATTATGACTATCCTCATGAAGTAGAGATAGAATCCTTTTCTGCAAAAAAGAAATATGTTGATAATGATGAGAATACATGTTTTCTTGAGAACCTGGAACAACTTTCTTCTTGTGAAGAGTTTTTAGAATGTGAGTAAAAAATGTTAACTATTGATGATAAGAATGAAGTTGAAAGTCTATCGATGTGCTCTTCTATGGATTGTAATGATTTTGAATATAATGATGATATGAAAGATTTAGAACTTCATGCTATGGAGGTAGAGGATTTTATGACAAAAATGAATGTATGGAAAAACCCCTTCTTTGATGAGCCTCCATATTCATCAGTTGATAGAAATGATGATCCTTATTAGTGCATAGATAATCTACTCTTTGTTGAGAACCTTGATGATGCATCTGACACAAGGTTAGAATGTGGTATTGAGAAAAAAAACTAACACATTGATAAGATCCTCAAGGTAATTTCCTATGAATTTTTTACATTTGATACATATGTTGTAGATAAGGTTGAGTATCATGATGCCAATGACTTGGAGGAGTATGAATACTTTCAAGTTCCTGTTTAGTTTGGAGGTATTTTACTAGAGCATGACACTAATATGAAGAGAAATGAATGTTATATTTAGTCATATGTGTCATGTGATGATGAATTTTTTTAGTTTATACTTGGTTATACAATGCAAAATGACAAAGATTACATTAACAATGGTATTTTCAAAAAAGTTGTGAGAGATGTTAGTGACAATGTTTGTAATCACACAGATTCTCAATTATTCATAAGGGACTTGACACTTGCTTTGGCAGGAATGAAGTCAAATTTTTTGCAATGGTATGGAAAAGGTAAGTGTGGGTTGAGGGAAATCAATTCCTTCAATAGAGTGGTGTTTTACAGAGGAAAATATTGACTTCCCTTTTTCACTTAGTGGTCTAGGGCCACCAAGTGAAGTTTGAGAAAAGAAATAAAGAGAATTTATCACCCAATGATTCTAGCACTCAGTCTACTCCCCAGAGATTTGGAATATCACCATGCTCGGAAGGGGAATGCGTCTCCAGTCAAATCCACTAATGGAACCTTCCAAATTTTCAAAATTTGAAGTTCCCATGATGAAAAAAGTTGATTTGCATACTCAGAAATGCAGCTGAAAAATCTGCCCAACTGACCTACTTTGCAGGGTCATAAATCGAAGCCCGTTGATTTTCATGTGACATATGTGAACATGTATGTCATATTTCAGCCCCATGTGATGAGTTTTGATAAGATTTTGAAAATAAAAGTTGGAGGGTTCTGGGACTGTTTTATTGTTTGTAATCTCTCGGTCGTGCAAAGTGGCCTCCTATTTAGTCTGATAGTTGGATGATCATCATGGAAAATGGATTGATTCATTGCATTCCCCTCACACTCATATGCTCCCTAGTTAGTTTTTAGAATCTCGTGATCAATTTTTATATTTTTACCAAGTCGAAAGCAAATGCAGTTTGTTTTGTTTTTACATCTGCATTCCCAAAATGTTTCAAGCAGGTCAAGTTTGACCCTAAATATCATACAAATAATGTGGATTGAATGAAATACCTTTTGAAGAAATACTCTATGGAGATAAATGATCTAGTATTTCTATTGGAAGTCTCCCTAGAGGTGATTTGATATTTTTTTGAGGTGGTGACTTGGTGATCCCTAATTGGTTTTTGATAGGTGTAGTTGCAGAAATTTATAAGCTAATTTAGCATTTAACATCTTGCACCTCAGGATGAATTTTTCCAAACCATTTGTTGCACTGAGTTCTTTGGTCAAATTTCTACATGCTTGTAAATTTTCATGACTTTAGGAGATTGTTTGACTAGTTTTCCAGGGCGATTCTAGAAGCCACCGGGCTAGTTTTGATCACTGTGCATATGTGCTAGAAGAAATTTTTTAGTGAGGAACCAGGGCATTTTTCATCTTAGAATCATTCAAAGGAAACCTAAGATCAGTTCAGGATGAAACTTGTTACAAAATGAAAAAAATTTAATCAGGTCCACAAGGGGACCTAACATGTGTTACACAATTTGAGGAAGCTTCTATTCAATTGGGTCAATTTTCTTTAGGAAAGAATCATGCCAAAATACATGAATGAATTGATTAAAAAATATATTGAATCAAGGCCTCAGAAGCTACTTCAAAGACTCTTGAACATAGCACACAAACAAATATTAGAGCTAAAAATCTTCAATTTTGATCATCAATTACTCATCCTCTTTTGATTGACCATGAATTAGATGAGAGAGGAACAACTTCAAGGAGATTATCTAGGGTTCAAGATCCATTAAGAAAGAGTGTTGATTCCAATACTATCAAGGTATTGAAAGAAGTAGGGTCAACTGCATAAAATTTTAGTGCTCTCTATTTTATGGTTTCTCAAATAGTAGTGAACAATAAATTGAAGAAGCCTTAAGCATGTTAAGTCTTTGAAGAGATAGTGTTTTATTTGAATTATCATGTGATAAAGCCACAACGCTATTAATCTTACTATATTTTTGAACATCAACATTCTTGGGCTAGATAACCAAATGAATGTTTCTCAAGTGATTTCAACAGGCCATTCATCCCTTTCAGATAAGGAAGCAATCAATTCTGACCCTCTTAAAAGGAATTCTGAGACATTGCAATCATCGAATTGGTTCAATTCACGGGGAGAGCATTCAATTTTTATTGTGCTTTTTCTTAATGAAACAAGTGTCACTTCTAAATTCACCTACATCCTTTGTTAATTGATTGAACTCCAAAGTAGCATGTGAGTGAAATAGGAAACTCATGACTTAGGAAGGCTTGAGCTGCATTGTAAGATGTTGAACCATAACAAGAAAGATACTATGAATGCTGGTGCAATAAATTGTGTAGTAAACATGCTTTCTCAAGATGAAGAAAGCTTTAGAATCATAGCATTAAAATGGTTAGAGATGGGTAAAAAACAATGGAGGTGGCTTTAAGGCTTCGAGATTGCATGTCCCTAAGTGGTGTAGAGCCTAAAGTGGATAAAATTCATCAAATTCCTTGTATATGATGTGTGGCATGGAAATGAGCATAGTCACAAGCTTGAGTTAAGAAGCAATTAATGGTTGTGCAAGATGAGTCAGTGTGAAAATTTTTAGGTTGTAATTCACTTGGAATTTGAATGATTATGCAACTTAGTGAAGCAATATGAGGGATTCAAAGAGTGTAGAAATGTATCTAGGAAATACTTGTAGAGGGCCACCAGAATCCTAGCTACAGGGAACACATCTTAATAAGGCTTGATAATTTCTAACAGAGAAAAAGGGGTTGTCCATGGAAATTGTTTTGTTCAATGCCGATGAATGGAGAAACCTAGCACATGTTACTTCTCACATGGAGAGTTTGAGCTCACAATGAAACTCTATCAGAATTTTTTGAATGATTTTTATATTGGCATTAAGGCCCATATTTCACTATACGAGGCTCGAATGCCTTATGAAGCAGAATTTTGGCAGATGGAAAGGTTATTTGTCTTGTCATCACTTATGTTTTTCCCACCACATTCCCTATGTGGTTTGATTAACAGGTATCAATTTTTCCTATTACAGTGCCCACTCTCTATGATGGTCGATTGGGTGGAATTCGAGAGGGCTATAGCTTGCGGCTAGAAACCTTTTGTAGATCCTTGTAAGAAGAAATCCATTGATGATATATATCAAGTTTTGAGAAAAATCAATCTTCTAAAGCCCAAGGTGGAGTCATAGGGAAAGGGGATCTTTATGTCAAATAGAATTATAAATGGATGCACTGAGTTATATTTCAAAGGCCTTGATGAACTTGATGTGAACTAAACATAGGCAAGGTGTTGCTCATGGTGATGGCTGCCATACAGGGTTTGAAGTTGCAAAACACTGGTAAAAGGCAGAGGATTTAGGGCAAAGCTAAATCAAATGATCAACATCAAAGGAAGATCATGGAAAAATATTGAACCTTTCTCGCGAGCCCATGTGAATGAAGGGTGATGTCATTGGAGAGCTATGAGGGTGCAGGGAAGGAAAACCATCCATGAACAATGTTTTGAGATTTTAAAAATATTTTATTTTTGCTATTATGAGCTCTCCCTACCAACCTAATCATTTTGTTGTTGTTGTCAAAGGAGAGATATGGGAGAGTGGGTATTGGTGTAAGCTTCGTGGGCCCATGCAAAATTATTAAGAGAATTGATTAAAGTTACTTTGATGGGAAATTTAAAAGTGCTTGATGGAAAGATTAGGAGTTTGCACAAGTTTTTAAAGGAAAAATATTTTAAATAGGAAAAAGTGAAAGCATGGGTGAGGATTTAAAACAAATTCTCTCACAGATATATAGAATAACTTTTAAAAGTGTTGGGAAAATATAAAATGCATGGTGGAATGCTCGATGAAATAGTTAAGTTTCTCACTATTTAAAAGTAGGGTTTTAAATGTAAAGTGAAAAGTGAAATATGGGTAAGGAATTTTATGCAACCCGAAAATAAATCAAAGTCTCCATTATAAAAGAAATAATTTTATTTTTCCAAAATAAGTGAATTAAGTATTCACTATATAAGAAAAAGGGGGTATGTGGAGGATCATGATGGGCCAAAAAGTGGCAATATGATGGGTATGTGGCTGATGACATTTTTTTAGCCAAAATTGATGAAACAAAAAATGTTTTTAAAGGAGATTCTCAGCTTTCCATCAATATAAATTATGCTTTACTTTGAATTTAATAGATAATTATTATTCATTTTCTATTTGAATTACGACTAAAGTCTTGATTGATAGGCTGATTGAAAAAAATCTATAGCTTTCAAACAATATCACATTTTTTAAATCTGAAACATGTGTCACATTCTATGCTTTGCATACTATAGGATTAAAAAAAATTAATTTCATGAAGTTTTGACCAAGTTAAGGTGGTCAAACATATGAATTTTTATATTTTTTAAAAGTTGTAATAAAAAATTCATAATTAATTATTTACTTGGAAAAAAATTACAAAAAAATATGCATCACATTAGGCCATGAGTCCTCTACTTATATCTAAAATATTTTTAAAAAATATTATCATTTTATTGTTGCTAAGGTGGTCAGACAGACACCTACTTCTTATTTTTTCCCTAAAATTTAAGTCCTACAGCATTGAAATTTCAAATTTTCACCAAAAATTAAAAAAATAAAAAATAAACCTAGTAGTTTAGAAGGGTATGTGTAGGATTATGATGGGCCAAAAAATGGTGATATGATGGGTATGTGTAGGGTATGTGGCTGACGACTTTTTTTACCAAAAATTAATGAAACAAAAAGGGTTTTTAAAGGAGATTCTCAGTTTTCCACCAATATAAATTATGCTTTACTTTGAATTTAGTAAATAATTATTATTCATTTTATATTTGAATTGTGACTAAAGTCCTAATTGATAGGATGATTGATAAATATCTATAACTTTCAAATGGTATCACATTTTTTTGGTCTAAAACATGTGTCACATTCTAGGCCTCGCATACTATAGGATTTTAAAAAAATTGAATTTCATGAAGTTTATATCTAAAATCTTATAAAAAATATTATCATTTTATTGTGGTGAGGGTGGTTAGACAAAAACCTACCTCTTATTTTTTCCCTAAAATTTAAGTGCTATTGCATTGAAATTTCAAAATTTCACCAAATATATATATATATTTATATATATATAAATATATATATATATACATATATATAAATAAACCTAGTAGTTTAGAAACTACATTAAATTTGCTATAGATTCTATTCTTACATATTTTTGAAATAATATAGATTACTTATTCAAATTTTTATGTCAAGTTTCCTAACTCTAATTTTTCTAAATTTTTTGCCACTTAAGGGCCTATTTTTTCCATGATGATCCTGCACATACCCAAAAACTACATTCAATTTGCTATAGATTCTATTCTTACATATTTTTGAAATAATATAGATAACTTATTCAAATTTTTACGTCAAGTTTCCTAACTCTGATAGGATAAAATGGAGAGCAAGTTAAAAATCTTTCATGGAGGAACAAATAACACTTGCAGCAAGAAGAGATAATTTTCATTGAAGGGGAAAATGTGGAAGAAGTGAATATTTTTTCACAATGAGATAGTAAATTTGCATCTGTAGGGAAAAACAAATGGGTGAAGATTTTTCACAGTCAAGGTAAATTTTAAAGTGAAGGACTTTGTCAGTGGAAACTAGATATTTTTCAATTGAAGGGCATAGTGAAGAATGTCATCATGATGAGGAATATTTTTTGTTAGAGGGCAAGTGAATGCAAGATACATGAACCAAGGTGCAGATTGAAGTTTCTTTTGGAAGCAAGGGTAGTTACAAATCAATAGAGATGAAGGATCTAGGTGTCAACCGTAGATGTAGTTTTAGGGCTTGTCCTTCTTCTATATCTTTTCACGGTCAAGGTAAATCTCAAAGTGAAGTACTTTGTTAGTGGAAAGTAGATATTTTTCAATTGAGGGGCATAGTAAAGAATGTTATCATGATGAGGAATAGTTTTTGTTAGAGGGCAAGTGAATGCAAGATGCATGAACCAAGGTACAAATTGGAGTTTCTTCTGGAAGCAAGGGTAGTTACAAATCAACGAAGATGAAGGATCTAGGTGTCAACCGTAGATGTAGTTTTAGGGCTTCTCCTTCGTCTATATCTTTTCTTCCTTTCTCATTTGTACAAGTTCTGAACTTCTAGTTTAGGGGAAGGAAATAGAGAATGCTTAGCTTGGAGTTGAAGTTTATTTATAGTGACCCGAAACCACAATATCAGTTACTTTTTCTTGTTACAATATCTATGATATTACCCATATTACCCATGTTAAGTCATATTAAATCTCTGTTACCTTTTCTTGTTGTTTAAGTTATATATGTTCTTTGTATCTTCATGGAGTTTCAAATATTATAGAGGGGCATCTGCAGGATCATCATGGAAAAAATAAGCACTTAAGTGGCAAAAAATTTAGAAAAATCAATTGATGTAAAAATTTGAATAAGTTATCTATATTATTTAAAAAATATGTAAAAATAGAATCTGTAGCAAATTGAATGTAGCTTCTAAACTACTAGGTTTATTTAAAACAAAAAAAAATCTATTTGGTGAAAATTTGAAATTTCAATGCAGTAGTACTTAAATTTCAAGGAAAAAATAAGTAGGTGTTTGTCTGACCACCCTGACCACAATAAAATGATAATATTTTATTATAAGATTTTAGATATAGGTAGAGGACTCATGTCTCGATGTGATGCATATTTTGTTTTAATTTTTTTTCCAAGTAAATAATTAATTATAAATTTTTTATTAAAAATTTTAAAGAATATAAAAACTCGTATGTCTAACCACCTTAACTTGGTCAAAACTTCATGAAATTCAATATTTCTTTTTTTAATCCTATAGTATGCAAAGCATAGAATGTGACACATATTTTATATTCAAAAAATGTGATACCATTTGAAAGCTATAGATGTTTTTGAATCAACCTATCAATCAGGAATTTAGTCGTAATTCAAATAGAAAATAAATAATAATTATTTATTAAATTCAAAATAAATCATAGTTTATATTGGTGGAAAGCTAAGAATCTCTTTCAAAAACCCTTTTTGAATATTTCATCAATTTTGGGTAAAAAAAGTCATCTGCCACATACCCTACATATACCCATCATATTGCCACTTTTTGGCCCATCATGATCCTGCACATACGTAGAGGCTAAATTTGAGAGAATTTTTTCTATTAACCCTCTATGTGTTTGAGATGAAAATATCTAAGTTATGTGTTCTCATCAATGTTCAATATAAATGGGATTATGCTTGAACTTGGTAGAATTTATAATACCCATCACTCATATACCTAAGAATTATCCACTTTCATAGGTTTATAATTTGTTGCTTGGCATGAGTTTATCATACATTCAAGCCTACAATTAGGAACACCCTCCTGATTCTTGTGGAGCTCAAAGTGCAAAAGGCTTTCATAGCCTTGTTCATTGGCTTTTCTTGTCTTCAACCTATTGATAGTGCAGATTCCTTGTCCTAAATATATAATCCCCTAGTTTAGGCATTATGTTGCTCCTTAGGGTTGAAGGTTGCAAGAAAAATAACCAACAGGAGGTAGGGAGAGGTAGGTATAGAGAGGTAAGGTGAATGGAATAGAGGGAAAGGTAGGTAGAGATAGTGAGGGGAGATAGAGAGAAGTAAATATGGAAGGGGATAGAGGTAGAGAGAGGGGGGAAGGTGGGAAGGAGGGAGAGGTAGGTAGAAAGAGAGGTAGGGTGGAAGAGATTAAGGAAAATTTAGGTAGAGAGGGAGAGGGTGAGTGGAGATAGAGAGAAGTAGAGAGGGAAGGGGAGAGAGAAGGGAAGGGGAGAGAGAGAGAGATGTATATATTGATCCTAGATCCTTGTAGTTTTATTTATGATTTTATTATAAAAATATTATATTTAATACTTCATTTTATTTATGATTTTATGATTTTATTATAAAAAATATTATATTTAATATTTACTAATATTATAACATATGTTAAATTTCAATCTATAGTCAACCAGAAAAACTAAGAAACAATTTTTTTTGTTAACTCTCATAAACGGATATATGTTTCTTAACTTTAAAAAATGGATATCTTTTTTTCAACTTTAAAAATGGATATATTTTATTAATGGATATCCTATTTTTGACAAAAAAAATTCTTCAGTTATTGCCTCAAGATTGCTTTGGGAATTGGCTTGTGGGTGTCAAACCTAAAAAATCAATTGCCCCAACATGTTTAGAAGGGTTTGAGTTCTTTTTTGGACTTCACACTTTGTGCTAACGATTTTTTAGCCCAAATTTGATAAAACAAAAATGGTTTATTTAGTAAGCTGTTAGTATTCTAGCAATATAAGATATGCTATATTTTGAATTTAATAGATTATTATTATTGATTTTCTTCTTGCACTATGTATAAAGTCCTATTTGAGAGGTTGATTGAAATATATATTTTCCAAATTATGTTAATAAAATATTAAATTTTCCAAATTATGTTAATAAACTATTAAATTTTTATGTGAATTTTTTAAGTCTAATTTTTTTTATTTTCATTTCCAATTAGAGGCATAGTTTGGCCGATCAAAATTATGCACTTGTCCAATAAAAATAGAAGTATCTCAAGCAACTAAAATTGATGTGGTGTACATAGAAGAGTGAGTAAAATAATTACCATAATTAGAAGCACCAAGATGACTATAGTAAAGAATACCTTGACCATCAAAATAAAAAGCATCATGATGAATAGAATAAAAAAATTATGACCACAAGATACCACTAAAGATCATGAATCTTGATCATGTCTTCATGTAGGCATATCTTGGGTGGGTTGTACAAATTGTATTAATAATTCCTTCTCAATGTATAAATCTACATATTCAACATTGATTCCAATGCATAAAATGGTAATCCCTCAATATGTTGGATGTGAAACCACATGCTAATGTACATGGTTGATCATAATCTTGCATAGTATGAAAAATCCTTTGATGATGAAAACATGCATCATAAAATGTACCCTAATATATGTATAGAGAGGATGGTTGATTAGGTGTAGGATCAATAATTGGGTGTCTCATTTCTTAGAATTTTAAAAAGATATCTACCACAAAATTATATGTATTTGTATAATTCCCTTAATTTATTTCCTTTAGGAACCCTATATAAATAAGCAACAAATGTCTCAAATGTAGTTGTAAATGTACAACCCCTTTTTCCATCCATATATATATGTGACCCAATACTATCCTTCAATTAAATATTTCATATCCTCATGCACTTCCTTTTTTTTTTTTTAAATGACAAGGAATATCCAAATAATTAGCAACAAGGTCCATATAAACCTTAGTGTATAATTGTTGTAAAAATATTATAACATATACTCATTGTTTATATAATAATCTTGTGAAATCTGGAAATTTAGGGTAAATCAAAGTTGAAATATGAAGATATGCACATAGTAATTGAATAAATGTATTTCTTACTCATTTATGACCACCAAACTACCATCATCAAAAATTGTCATTTCCTCAACACTAGATTATGGTCTAATCCCCTATAAACCTATTATATTTATTCTAAGGTCATCTAATATTCCTTGAAAATATATTTTATATTATCTAGCACTTGGTTTGGAGATTGTAAAATACTCTCTAGATTATTAATCTTTGTAAAATGATGATAGACTATAATTTCTAAAAGATATCCAACTAAATTAGTTTACATAAAATAATTATAAATTTTTATTATGATAAGTTTAAAAAATCTTGAATAAATTTAATCACAACAATTATAAATAAATAAAATTTTGAAACTAATTAATTTATATAAAACCACTAAATTAATTCAGGCTAAGATAATTTTATATTTTATTTTAAATAAATAATACACTTGCAAATAAATTCATTCTCGTAAAATTAAAAAATAAATTATTTCACTTAAATTCATTACATTAAATTTCTAAATAAAATAATTTTATATTTTATTTTGAATAAATTTAAAAATTATAAATGAATTTCTACAAGAGGGAATCAAAGTTTAGTGGATTACGAAGGACATTAATATTGATCCCTTCAATTTCCTTCATCTTAATGAGGGTAGGAGACATGTTGATATTCCTTCAAACTTTCATTTATTGTGGTGTTACAGAGGAGTTATTTAAGTTAGATTATACTTCTTAAATCACTTCCAAAGGAAGGCTCATAAAATTAATTCACATGAACCTTTGTGATCTATATACAACTCTATAAAAATTATTAAAAACATTTGATGATAAAATTTTAATAATTATGAAAATGGAAGGTGATTGTAAAAGAAAAATTATGGATGGTCAAGAAGAGATGTTGAATGGTATCATGCTAACATTAGGGATTTAGAGGACATTCATCATATTTTGATATCTCTTATAGACGAAAATGAGGAATTTGGTGCACCAATTGTACAAATTTTTCATTAGGGTTGGTGCTAGAATAATCTTAATTCTACAAATTTTGTGAAACCTAAAAATCATGAATGTTAACCTCTTTTGTTGTTTTCTTCAAATATTTAATTTTATCTTGTATATATTTGGACCTTGGCCTTATTCATAATATTTTTTTTTTTAAAAATTATGACAAATTCTCAATAAATTATTTATCATATTATATATTGTATATGCATAAAATTGTTCATGTCTAAATCGAGGTATTTAATTAAATATTTTATTATTTAATTAATTTCTCTAAAGTCCTCTACATATGATTAAATTTAATTAATTTAATTATATTGTTCACTCACTTTATTCTTCCACCATAATTAAATAAATTCACTTTATTTAATTATTCCATATGTCTACTTAATTAATTAAATAAATACTCTTTATTTATTTTAATTAATTATCACCTTTTTGAATTTAATTAATTCCTTTGATTTAATTAAATTTAAATATTTCCTTTCTCCTATTAAAATCTTTCTTCTAATTAATAAATATTTTATTTAATTAATTTCATCCACATGTCATTTCTTAAGAAATTTAATTAAATATCTTTCATATATTTTCAAATCATAATTAAATATTTTATTTAATTATGAAATCCTCCATTATTCTTGAAATCTTGAGTAAATATTCTATTTTAAGAAAAATCTTCCATGTCACCAATAAATGAATAATGAATTTCATAAATTCATTATTTATCTTCAAAATCTTTCTAAAATCTCATAAAAAGATGATTTCTACAATTCATCTTTATCATCTCATCTTATCTCTTCTTCGAAAAAGGAAACAAAGTTTGTTTTTTGTTTTCTTCTATTTATCTCTCCAGTCTTATCCATCTTCGACCGTTCGATCTACTAGGAATTTTCACAGTCGTTGATCACCTTAGCTAATCAGAATCTTTCAAAAAATCTATAAATATCTCTGTGAATCCAAGCATTGGTTACACACAACACACGCATACATTAGAGCTTACTTGCATTCTAGCATTCTAGCATTCTAGCATTGTCATTATCAGTTTTAACATTCATAGCATTTTCATAATCTTCAATTCAAGTAATCATGTTTAGATTAAGCATAATCATATCTTAGCATAGAACACATTCATCTTCAATCTTGTTCTCTAGGAAGACCGTTTGTTGAGCCTAGCCCAAGATATGAGAGCAAGCTGGAATCGAGGAGAAAACTAGAGATAGAGGAAAATGTAACATCTTTGAAGCATAAATAGAGTTTTCATGTCTTTATTTTATGCTTTGATTTAAAGTTTCATTGGTGTGTTTGATTTATTGTTTTTACATTTGATACACATAAAAATCGATCACACATTTTTGGTGCCCACCGTGGGGCCTTTGCCCCATTTTTGACATTCACTTGCAAGTTTTATGATAGGATCTCACCTTTTGAAATTTGGATTTCTGAAAATTTTCTCATTTTAGTGCATACGTGGTTTTCTTTAATGCATACAAGATTTTTAGCATCGCTTTTGCAGGTTTTTCAGCACATCTAGGAATTGTTTCGGCACATATAGGGAACAAAATGGTGCAGCTGGGGAACATTACGATGCTTATAGGGAACAAAATGGCACATACACTTGGTTTACTTTATTAGAATTTTGTAAAAGAAAATTTCTTTGCATTTTCTTTTAGCACATTTAGGGATTTTTGTAGCACTTTTACTATCTGTCTTAGCGCATTTGTTGTCTTTTTTAGTGCATTTTCTCTTTGTTTTATCACTTAAAGGTTGTAACTAAACAAATTTCGTAGTCTAACACCTTTCACAGACAGAGCTTTTTTGGTTAAAAAGAAGCAATCCTAGGATAGTCACATCTGGTTAAAAAGAATCAACCTTAGGGTAGACATGGATAAAAATGAAGCAATTTAAGATAGTCACCACACAATGATTTTTGTAGTTAAAATGAATCCCATGTTTTTTGTTAAGCAACATCTTCACATAGATTAAATAATTGTCATTTGGGCTCTAAAAAGAACTATGATCGCTTTGTCTGTGGCAATAGGTCTATGCTCTCCCCTTAACTGGGTGATTAGAATACGAAACTTGCCTTTTCAATTCCATGTAATTTTAATGCTTTATTACATCTTGTAGAGGGCTTTCTCTTGTGGGAAAAAGTACTCACCCAAGAGGAATGACCGAAGTGGGTTCAACCCAAAGCCAGGTTATTCCAACCCACTATAAAATTTAAAGCAAATCTGGGGAAACCCACTTTTTTCGGTAGTGTGCAAGATAACCATCCCAAAAGCCTTTGTTCTAAAGGTTGGGAGGTCTCTTGAGGGATTTTATTATTTTCACACTGAATTGGAATGCTTACTATGAACCTAGTGTAGTAGTTAGCCAAAGTTAGTTTTCGAACATCCTAATAATCACAGTGCAAGGGGAGGGAAGAATATTCCCCCAAGACACTCACCATATAACTACCAAGGATTGTTTGCTCAGGGGATCCGGTATCCACTTCTATCACTTTGAGTACATGCCTGGAAAAGAAAAAAACATGGGCACCCCTTCAGGGGTGACACGGTTGTGTGAGTTGACACAATTCTAAGATGTGGGCTATTGATTATTAGGATGACCTACTTGAGTACTAAGAGTGAGTCTACCTGAATTTTTTGTTGTGTGAAACCTATGAAAACACTTTTTAAAAAAAAAATTCCAAATTCACTTGATGTTTAGCATAGGTCTTAAAAACAACTATTTTCAGAGTGTTTGTTGTTTTTTCAATCACATTAATTTAGACAAAGGATCATCCAAAATGAACATGCAAAAATTTAGCTTAAAACTGTTTGAAACTGTTTGAAAAAAAATGCTTTGGAAAACTATTTTAGCGCATCTAGGACATAGAGTAGCACATATAAGGTCTATTCTAGCACATTCACTGGCTAGTTCAGCACTTTTAGAGCCTGTTTTAGCGCATACATTGAACATTTTGTAAACAGTTTATGTCACTGTCAAAGTATTTTTCTATAGCGCATATAGGACACAGAGTTGCGCATCTAAGGTCTGCTGTAACACATTTTACTATTTCTCTAATGCATATACATGTTTCTACATCACATATAGGGTACAGAGTAGCACATCTATCATTTTACAAAATTTCTACTATTGACAGATCCGAGTTTATAACATCTCCAGTCTAGTAACCTTTTGACATTTATCTCATTCTTAGAGAGTGGAAATCAACCAAATCTATCAAGAAATTGATTGTCAATAGGATCAAGAAACCTAAGAAACATTTAGGTTACAAGAAAAATTTGCAACAAAGGAAGTTTTTGTATAAAATTTGAAATGTCTTGCTTCATCACCGTCAGTTTCTTCATAGATACCAAGATTTTTCTAGGGGGTTTACTGATGAATATGTTGTAGAGCCTTTATATTCACGAGCATATTTCTAGAGAAGAGCTCTATCTCAATGACACAATCACAATCAACATCTTGAGTTTGATTATCTACTACAACCTTCCATTGAGTTTCCAACACATCCCAGTCAAATCCTTCAGTTATCTTAATTAGGCTATTTGATATACTTATCATTCTTTGAAAACAAAGATCAAATCTTAAAAGTGCACCTTTCAAACAAATTTTTGATTTCGCGATTCAACTTCCCCAACAAGATTCTGACATCCTTCGTCATTGGAAGCCACAATCAAGAATTAGGAACATCTTTTGATCATATCATAAGATTTTCATCTTATTAGATCAAAACATCATCATCTATGCACTTATCAAATTATGATCTAAGTCTAGAAGAATTTTTCAAAATCATATGCCTATTTTTACAAGATCTCAATACAATAAGCTAAAAGAGGATATTCAACAAGAATATCATACCCAAAGAACTCAAGAAGAAGGTGAGAATAGTAATCCCCTTTATAGTGTGAGTCAAAATCCCCTCTTTAACGACAACATGGCTGAAAGAGAAGAAAATCCATTCCAAAAATATAGGGATATGAGAAAAACTCCTGTAGATAATGATGATGAATGAGATGAAGAACATCTTAGAGAGGCTAAGCAAGATCCCAAATTTCAAAAATCCTTAGAAAATATTTTGGAGTGCAATAAAGAAAAATATTTCTTGTATCTAGCTGAAAAAGGAGCTAAATTGCCTCATGATTTTGATACTAAAAACATAAAGAGTAATACTGACGAGATACCCTTGTCTAATATTAGTGCCTTGTCTCAACAGATTAAAGCACTACAAGGAAAAGTTAAAGATCTACAAGGGGGAGCCACAACAAATACATACGCTCTTGATGACATACGTCCTTATCCTTTTGACTGACATCTCAACATGATCCTATTTCCAAAACATTGTGAGATCCCAAAGTTTGATCGTTATAATGGGAAATCAGATCCAATTGATCATATCAGAGACTTCTGAAATATGACTTTAGAGTTTTCTCATGAGGAGACATACTTGATGTGTTTGTTCCCTAGAAGTCTTGGAGGCCAATCTATGGAATGGCTATTGAAAATCACACTGCCTATCAAGACATTTGAGGAATTGATTAATGAGTTCATATCATAATATTCCTACAACATACAACATCAAATAACCATGATTGATCTCTGCAAGGCTAAACAAAAACCTGGTGAGCCATTCATTACATTTCTTCAAAGATGGAGAAGATTGTTCGCTAGATACCCATGCCATGTTCCTAAAAAGGAAAAGATCACCACTTTCATAAACAACTTGGATCAAGAGATGAGCTATCATCTTAATCTTCATTGTTCTTCCTCTTTTCAGAAATTGATTGAAAATTCCATCACCATTGAAAGTGCCTTGGTCCAGAGAGGGATAATAAAACTTGATAAGGACAATCCTAGCTCATCAAATCACCAAAATGACAAGTCTAAGTTTTGGACTCGCAACAAAATGTGGTGAATGATGTTGTAGATGAAAATAATATCTCGACTAAGCCATTTGTTCTTAGTGCTCCTCACAACAATAACTATAACAATGTCAACTCAGTCACAAATCAGGGAAACAATCCTCCTCCTTTGAGGAATAACGTGAATCAAACTTCTAACCCCAATCAAGGGAATACCACCAATCAAGGTTACCATGGAAATGATAACAACAAGAATGCCTTATGAAATACCTCAAACAAAAATCCACAATGATCTTCATTCTTCTCTAACAAAAGAACTTTTACTCCACTAGGTCAATCCTTAGAATCTGCATTCAAAAAATTGATGGCTAAAAATGCTCTTACTTTTCTGCCTCAATGCAATTTTGAACCCAGTGTGAAGCCTCCATCATGGAATGATGCATACTATTGTGATTATCATCAGTGCAATGGCCATTACACAAATAATTTTCAAGCCTTGAAAAATAAAGTACAAGACTTAATCGAAAATGGCACCATCACAATAAAAGGACACCAACAATCAAACGAAAACCACAAAGCATTTCACAACCCTTTTCCCAACTATCAAAAGGTTGAGTCTTTGGGAAAAAGTGTGAATCATATCAATGATCATATAATCAATCATATTTACACCAATGATGAGTGGGTCAATGTTATAAAAGTTAAGGAAAAGATGGAATATAGAGAAGTCAACGCAACAAGGGAACACGCTAGAATTGTCTTAAAGGGTGCTTCCTTAAAATCCATTGTACCCCTACCTCAACATCAATATGACTTGTTCAATCAACTTGGAAAAACTCCTACTCAAATTTTTATCTTAGAACTCCTGAAGATTTCCCTAGCACACAAGGAAATTCTAGAAAAGGCCCTCGTTGAAATGACTGTATCCACCAATCTGGATGTGGACCAATTTCAAGCCATGGTGGGACACTTATCCTCGCCCACATGCCTTTCATTCTCTAAAAAAGATGATGTATCCATGACACATCCCCATAATTCATCACTATACTTAGAAGTCATGATCCACAAGTTTCGTGTCAAATGCATCCTAATAGATAGAGGTGTTGGTTTGAACATATGTACTATGAAGTTAGTTCAAGCTTTAGGATTTCTTGAGGAATCCATTGATCCTAGAAGAAAGATTACTATTAAAGCCTACAATGATGAGGAAAGAGCATCCAAGGGTTTAATCATGCTACCAATCAGAGTGGGACCTATTATCAAGAATATCTTCTATCAAGTGTTGGATCATGATCTTGCATACATCTTGTTGGTTCATCCTTGGATCCACGAAATGCAAGTTGTACCATCCACATATCATCAATTTCTTAAGTTTCCTTATGAACAACATGATATCACAATACCAGTTGATAATTCAAATAGTCAGACTCATACCAACATCAAAGCTAGTCAAGACACATTGATTACCAACAATCGAGAAGCTTCTGCTAGTACTTCTCTCAAAATTGATACACAAATCAGTCAGTTAACCAAAAGCTTTGACAAGAAAATATGGTTCAAGGATAATGGAGTTGGGGATTACTCTCTTTGTCTTGTTAATCTACCTATATCACCTCAGTTGCATGGACAACCCTCTATTGCATGACAGCAAATATCTGTAACATCAACATCAACGCAACCACCAACAAAGCGAAATACAAAGTCTAATGGCCGATTTATCAAAGAAAAATTCCCCATGGAAGATTGTGAGGATAGAGAAGTTCTAATTTGGCTCTATAAAGATGATAATGAAGCAGTTCTTAATGTTAAACTACTTACTGATCAATATGGTAAAGGATATTCAATCATGCAAAAGATGGGCTATGGTGGTAATGGTCCTATCAGAAAGAGAAAAGGAGTAATTGAGCCTATTCACCTTCTAGGACTTGCTACAAAAGATAAAACAGGACTGGGCTATGATACTAACTCAAAAGAAGTAACATCTAAGAAGTTTCATAATACTATTCTCACATTGCAAGAAGGGTGTGATACAAGAAAAACATGTTTGACAACAATCTAGAATTTTGTGGATAATAATTATGACACAGACTCTGGTGAATATGAATGGGACACCATCCACAATGATGAGTTCTGGAGGGACAAAAAGGTTGATGTGGTACACAAGTACACCCCAACTCTAATCAAAGGTGAAGGGTCAGTGTCCCAACCACATGAATCTGAACTACAAGGTGACTATGATTCTAGTGATACCGAGTCACATTTAATCGAACAAGATTATCTTGATAACAGTACCATCATCGATTTGCCTCATACCTCAGATCCTACAGAAAACTCTATTATGACCATAACCATAGCTAATTTCATGCAACCTAATGACTCGCTACCACTGATCCATCCCGATCTTATTGAGTGGGATTCATCTAGACCTATTGATCTACCTATGTTCCCAAGCGATGAATCAATCATGAACTTCCTTTCCACATATGACACAAATGATTGTTCCACTAGTGAATTTCAGCATAGAGTCTTTAATCAGGCGAGTGTCAAGTCTCCTAGCTGCAAAAATAAAAATAAAAAGAAAGATCTAATGGTGAAAACTAGAATCTGGCAGTATTAGATCAAACAAAAGATAAAAAAAGAGTGTATCAGATGGTGAAAACCTTTTTAATGCACCTGATGATGGGATATTTGACACTCTCCCAGAGCATTATCATGAGTGATCACCTATCTTGATTAAGCCAACAAAACTAGTTAATCTTGAAACTATAGAAAAATCAAGGATCCTACAGTTAGCTGCCTCAATGATAGATAAAGAAGTACTTGGATTCATGGAATTTCTTAGAGAAAATCAAGTCAAGTTTTCCTGGTCTTATGCAGACATGCCAGGTCTTGATCTTAATCTTATAATGCATCACTTTTCCATCGAACTAGGAGTGAAACTGGTGAAACAAAAAATTAGAAAGATGCATCCTCATGTTGCACTACTAGTTAAAGAACTTTGAAAACTCCTTGATGTGGGATTTATAAGATCGATCGACTATGCAAAATGGATCTCTAACATCGTTCCTGTGTCCAAGCCCCACAAAAGTGTCAGAGTGTGCACAGATTTCAGAGATCTTAATAAGGCATGTCCTAAGGATGACTTCCTGCTTCCGAGCATCGATACAATAGTTGATCTGACTGCTAGCCATGCCATGTATTCACTAATGGATGGTTTTTCTTGTTACAACCAAATCAAGATTGCACTTGAAGACCAGGAAAAAACAATGTTCATATGTCCATGGGGGACTTACTGTTGGAATGTCATGCCTTTCAGTCTAAAGAATGTCGGGCTACTTACCAAAGAGATATGACTACAATTTTTCATGACATGATGCACACATTCATGGAAGATTATGTAGATTGCATATTGGCCAAATCATACACAATAGAAGGACATCTTGAAGTGTTATCCAAAATATTTGCAAGGTTGGAATAGTTCAAAGTTCACCTCAACCCAAAGAAATGTGTTTTTGGGGTCACATCTGGGAAGATCTTAGGATACATAGTGTCAACAAAAGGAATTGAAGTAGATCCTGCCAAGGTGCAAGCAATCATGGAAATGCCTCCACCAAGGAATATCAGTCAATTGAGGTCATTTCAAGGATGAATTCAATCTATACGAAGGTTCATTGCACAACTAGCTGATAAAATCATACCTTTCACACATCTATTGCATAAGAATGTTCCTTTCAAACGGGATGATAATTGTGAATTGGA
This sequence comes from Sequoia sempervirens, assembly GCA_007258455.2. NCBI lineage: Eukaryota > Viridiplantae > Streptophyta > Pinopsida > Cupressales > Cupressaceae > Sequoia > Sequoia sempervirens. The sequence continues at coordinate 15,164,685 of VDFB02000001.1, forward strand.
CTTTCAATAGATCAAAGAGTACTTGATGAGCCCACTAGTTTTAGTACCACCAAATCTAGACAAACCTCTCATCTTATATATTGCCACAATAGAGAAATTTTTGGGAGCATTATTAGCACAAGAAGATGCTAGCCAAACACTAACAGGTCATGAACTCAAGTAAACTTTCATTGAGAAGGCTTGTTTAGTAGTAGTCTTTTGCCTCACATAAATTTTGACACTACATTTTAACTCATACAATCAATCTTGTTGCAAAGATTGATCCGCTCAAGTATATGTTAAGCAAAGCTACATTGATAGGAAGGCTAGTAAAATGGGTTATGATACTAAGCAAGTTTGACATTTATTATGTTGGTTGCAAAGTAATCAAAGGACAAGTTATCACTAATCAACTAGTTGAAGCACCACTACAAGAAGAGCATCCCATACACATTGACTTTCCATATGCTAATGTCTTCACTACAGAATCAAAGCAACCTTGGTCTTTATACTTTGATGGATCTTTCATTTAACATAGATTGGGGGCAGGCATACTCTTTGTCACCCCTCAAGGAAATACCATTCCTCGGTCATATCGGCTAATGTTTCCATGCACTAATAACATAGCCAAATATGAAGTTTTAATCACTAGACTCAAGATAGCATTGGAATGGAGGATCAAAAAATTACAAGTTTATGGTGAGTCATAGTTAGTCATTAATCAGATCAATGATGATTATCAGACCAAAGATGACAAACTGTTTCCATATAAGAAGATGGTTGATGATTTCAAGAAGTATTTTATGGATATGAAGTTCATACAAATTCTAAGACTTGATAGCAAAGTTGATGATGTCATGGCCACGATCACATCATTATTGCAACTACCAAAAAATTAGGCTCGCTATGAATTTCTGGTGGAACAATCATTTACACCTGCTTATGACAAACCTGAAAGCCAAATCATCTGCCACTTAGTAGGATCTGATTCCCCTTGGTATGGAAAGATTTATGCCTACCTCAAATATGACATCTTACCACCTGACCTATCTCGTAACCAAAAGCGCAATTTTATTCACCAATCCTCTCGCTATACTCTTATCATTGGCAACCTTTATCATTGTGGTCTTAATGGTACTTTACTTTGATGACTTGAACATGACAAATCTGACAAGGCTTTACAAGAAGTTCATGGTGGCATTTGTGGTACTCATTCAAGTGGACTGACCTTATCCAAGAAATTGATTAGAATGGGTTATTACTGGCCGACTATGAAGAGGGCATCATTCACTTTCGTGAAGAAGTGCTCTAAATGTCAGATTCATGGAAATCTCATTCATGCTCCTAGACAAGAACTTCAACTGTTCATGCCAACTTGGCCATTCTCTCAATGGGGGTTAGATCTAGTTGGCAAGATTCATCCCTCATCATCGAACGGACACAAGTTTATCATCACAGTGACAAAGTATTTTACCAAGTGGATTGAGGTAGTACCTCTCACTAAGGTTACCGACAAACAAATTTCATCGTTCATACTCAACTATCTCATTTGTTGGTATGGCATTCCCAACTCCATTATCACAGATAATGGACGACCATTCAAGAATAAGGATGTTGATGAACTTTGTGAGCAATTCCATATCCAACACACATATTCAACACCTTATTATCCATAAGGGAATGGCCAAGCAGAGGCCTCAAACAAGATAATAATGAAAATCTTGAAAAAGACTATGAATGATGCAGGGAAAGATTGGAATGTTCAACTTAATCCTGCAATATGGGCCTACAAAACTAGCATATGAACACCAATAAGAGCAACACCATTTTCTTGTCTATGGAGCAGAAGCCATTTTTCTACTAGAGATTGAGATTCCATCACTAAGGGTATCTGTTGATGGTGCCAAGTTGACCCACAATGTGTAGGTAAGATAAAAGTGAAATATCTCACCTCTCCTGAAAAAGATAATCAACAATGAAACTGATCACCTCCCAAGGTCTTTGATGTTGGTTCAGAACGTTGTTGTTTCATGAAGTGGTCAATATGGCTGTAATGTTCAAGGGGCCTGCTGGTTTTGAGCTTTTGGATTGTTATAAGATCAAACATATATTTAAACCTACTTTAACTAGTGGTTTTAAAGAAATAGAAAAAAAGATAGATTAAATCTTTTAAACTAAAGAGAATGTTGATTCATTCAACTAATCAAACTTGTTACCTTCTAAGGAATTCTTAAAGTAAAACTATAGAATAAAATTAACTTGTGATTAATACACAATTTCATTCATTTACAGTGCAAAATTTAACAATAGATTGCAAATCATCATTCAAAAAAACATAAAATAAAATTACATTCCTTGAAATATTTTCAAATCAAATGATTAACCCAAAATAAATACCATTTTGGAGCACAATATGAAGTAGATTTAAATCTTGTTGCTTCTACTATTGGTGAAACAGATAAACAACATTTACAAATCTGGCAATATCACCAGTGTATAGAAAACTCATGTCTTTGAATTATCTCCATCTATACTAAGAAAATCTGGAAGATACATCACCTCCTCCTGCTAAACTTAACTCCTACTCTATTTCTACTCTTGAGCTTTTTTATCTACCTTCTAACCCTAACTGCTAATTCTTAACCAGAAAGAAGAAGATAAAGAAGAAAAAGATCTCCCTCCCCAGCTAAAGAGGTGAGAACATCATATTTATACATGCGCATCCAAAATGAGTCGGCCCTATTTTAGGGTTTACAAAATAAGTCGGATACAAAAAATATTGGCCCTTGAAGAGTTTGGAACAAATTCAATCATGCATTCAATGCATATACTCTGTTCGTGTCAGTGAGAGATCATTCTCGAGCATTGTCTCCAGATCTTTTACAACCATCATCATTAACTCAGAGCCATCGTGCCTACCATTAAGAATTCATGTGTGTCATCCTCAACCTTGAAAACCACTCCCACAGTGCTGCTTTGAAAGTTCCAAGGGTATTATTGTTCACATCCACCTACTCTTTCCAGCGAACGACCTCCTCCCTTTACACTTTCCTCTTAGCCTAGAACCTTTTCACAGGTTGATCTTCTTGTGAAGCAACATTAGATGCTCCTAACCTGCTTTAATCCTACAAAACAATACCTTCATTAGTCCTCTAAAGCATAAAAAATATCATCATTCATCCTACCTTTCATATATCTTTCATTTAATTATACTTAGCAAAAAGAGACTCAACTCTGGCAGAGGCAAAACCAAATTTGAACCAAAAACATACTTACCTTTAATACCCGCAGGGGCAGAGCTAAAATAAAACTAGAACCAAGACCGGAGTCGGAACAGGAATGAAACATGGAAATAACCAACATTTCCAAGTTTCACCCACATTCTAGGTCCTCATCTACAAAAGAAAAGAAACCGAGGACAACAGTAGGGCGGGGGCGGAATTGGAACTAGATGAGGAAACTAAATTTGGCTATAACTCCATATCCCAAATCCTTCCCAAACTTGGCCCCGAAAAAGAGACCAAACACTAGGAACAAAACACAAAAACAAACACAAACGGGATCAGAGAAAAAACCGATCCTAGGTGAACCACAACGGGGGTGGAAGTGGAACAAAAACCTGACCCTGAACTTTCTCCAAATTCCAGGTTTGGTATCCATCCTGCCTTCACCTCTGAAAACACATAGAAATGATGAAAAAAGGATGAAGGAAATAGGGAAGACAACACCCCATGACCAAACAATCAGAAAAAAAAGGCAAAACAAATGAGTTCGGCAGAATCAAGACCGGAACGGAACCAAAACCTAGAACTTCAGAAAAGTTCCATAGTTCGGTTTTGGTCTGCATTCTACATCCACCTGAATAAAAGAAGACAAATAAGCAAAACAAAGGAAACCGGTGGAACCGGAACTAGGAACCAAGAAAATTTCTAGAGTTTGGTTTCGGTCCACTTTCTGCATCTGCCAAAATAAGAGACAAAAAACAAACAAAACAAAGGAAACCGGTGGAACCAGAACCAGGAACCTAGAAAAGTTCTAGAGTTCGGTTTCAGTCCACGTTCCACGTTCGCCAAAACAAAACAAAAAATTCTTAAGGCAGAAAACAAAACTTTAAAATGGGGGACCTATTTTAAACAAGTTTAAAATGGGGTGGTTATGCAAGGCATAACAATTAGCAACCTGGCTGGGAAAAATGGTTTAACCATTTTCAACAAAACGAAGGATTTAGCTACCCAGAACTCCTGGTTTATGGACATCACAACTCCAGTTAGGTCAGTTTTAACAACCAAGGTTGAGCTAGAATCTCAAATGTAAATCACACTGGCTACCCCTGAATCTATGTGTGTGCTTGACGGTGCATCACCCTTTTAAAAAGTTTTCTTCATCTTTTGAACAATAATGCGCAAGATTTGAACTACATGAGTTAATTCCCTTTAGTTGTTGTGCAATGATATCCTGGGCATAGCTTCGCTACTAGTCAAGCATCTATAGCTCTAACGGAGATACCTCTAGTTTTCTCATAGCAGTGCTCTATTGCCAGTCAGACATCCATAGCCCTGATAGAGATACTGGAATAACCCATTCAATATTGAGTCCTCTTTTCTTAGATAGTTCCTTTTTCTTGAAGTTTCAGATATTTCATTCAATTCTTTCTCAATATGTTAGATGTCCAACATCTGTTCTGGGTTGAAAACTACCATGGACCTCATAATAGCATTTGGGGAATCAGATTTTTCACTCAAATCTTGCAACACCATCACCCTAAGAAAAATATACCATTACGAAAGGATATGTATCTATTGATTTGTGATAGATTCATCCATAGCTAATGAAGATTGTTTACTTTGCACCTTGCTTTCAAAACTTTCCACAACCCTTATTGCTAATGGACATAAAACAACAAATTTAGGACAAAATCATCCAATCAGAAAACCTAAAAATATCTAAACCAACCTCTCTCCAGGAAACCAAAGTATACTTCAGATAACAACCCCCTTACAATTGCATAAAATGAAGGTCCCCACAAAGAAAAAAAACAAAGGAACAACAAGAAAAAGAACAAAAGAAAAGGAAAACAAGGAAAACAAAAAAACTATTTACATAAACACAACCCAATGAAGTACAAGATCTTTCACGGCCCAAAATAATGTTTGAGAAACTATCCATTGACAGGAAATGGAACAGGTTCTCCTATTAAACTGCTTAGCCAAAAGGCATTTTCTCCCAGGATTTCAGCAATTTGATAGGGACCCAACCAAAGCTTATCAAACGTCTGTGATCACCTTTCTTTTCGTTATCCTTATCCCATAATAGCACAAGGTCTGATATTCTGAAAGCCTTGACTTTGGCTCTTTTGTTCAACAAATGTTTAACAATAGCTTGGTGCTTAAAGAATTGCTGCAAAGCAGCATCTCTTTGCTCTTTTAATCTCAACAAGCTAGCTAACCTTACTTCAATCCTATCATCACTAGAGTAAAATTTCTACATAAATTTTGGAACAGGTATTTGCAAGTGAATAGGGAACATGGGCTCTTAGCCATACACTTGCTTAAATGGTGAATTCTTTAAAGCAGCCTTGATCCTAGTCCTATCTTCCCACAAAGCAAATATTAACTTGGTATGCCAGTCCCTAGGATTGTTCTCTAACAATTTTTTGATTACTCCTAGGAGATTCTTATCAGTTGATTCTGCAACTCCATTTCCTTATGGGTAATAGTTTGAATAATACTTTAAAACAATCTTATGATGATAAGCCCATGAAATGAACTCGGCAGAAGAAAAGGAAGAGCCATTGTCACATACCAGTGCAAAGGGTACTCCAAACCTAGTTGTGATGCATTCGGTGAGGAACATGATTACCAATTCTGTTGTGTTATTCTGGCGAGGTATAACTTTTGTCCATCTCCTGCAGTAATCCGTGGTAGTCAAAATGAATTTGTGTCCTACAGAAGAATTTGGGTTAATTACCTTAATAAAATCAAGTGCCCATTGGGCAAATGGCCTTACCTCATAAACAGGTTGCAATGGCATGGTTGAATGGCACTCTCTTGATGCAAAAATTTGACATATATGACATGTTCTTACATGGAGGGCATCCTTGAACACACGTGGCTAATAATAACCAGATTTGAGGATCTGATGTGCTAATGAATTTACAGAACCATGAATTGTGCCATGTTTCCCATGAAATTTAGCAATTGCATGCTTAGCCTCTTGTTGATCAAGGCATCATAGATAAACTCCCTCAAAATTATTTTTGTATAAAAATCCTCCTTCAATCATATAATGGGAGCTTTTCATTTCATTTCTCTCCTATGAGTTGTATTCATTTCCTCTCGGCACCGATTATTGAGCATGAAATAAATAATATTGGCAAACCAAGGATCATTAGGAAAGGACCGTGTTGTGAATTGCTGACAAATAATGTTCTTACCAGCATCTGCCATTGATTTAGACAAGCCTTGACCTTAGAAAAGTTTCATAGGGTGAATCTCTAGATCGAACTCCTATAAAATAGCCATCCATTTCCCCTTTCATTCTCCCAACTCGCTCTACATAAGTAGAGACTTCACAACAGCATCAAGAACTACAACAATAATTTGACTTCAAAGGATATAGTGCCTAAACTTCTTGACAACTCTAACCAGCATAAAAGCTTGTTTCTCAAGAGGCAGGTACTTGACTTCAACATTCTTAAATGGGGAACTCATGAAGACAATTGGCCTTTCATCCCCTTCCTCTCTTCGTTGTGCCAGGACAGCGGCACATGAGTGTTCAGAAGCAAAAGAATAAACATAAAATGGCTTCAAGTAGTCAGGACTGGTGAGGACTAGCACCTTCGAATCGGATTGCTTAACCTAAGAAAATGCAGCCTTTGCCTCATTACTCCATTCTATTCTAGCATCTTTCTTCATCATTTTGTTCAAAGGTTTAACAATCTCTGCGAAACCTGTGATAAAATTTCTCACAAAGTTGATCTTTCCAAAGAAAGATCTCATCTCCTTCTTAATTCCTAGCATGGTTAACTTTAAAATAGACTCAACTTAGTCTGGATCTATTGATATCCCTCTTTTCGATATTAAGTGTCCCAAAAGTTTCCCTTCAGAAACTCTGAACACACATTTTTTAGGATTCAGAGAGACGCCATATCAGATACATATTTCAAGGACTTTAGCCAAGTTTGTAGTATGGTTTAGTCTATCTTTAGAGAATACTGTCAGGTCATCCATATAAACAATGATGGATTTACCAATCAAATATTGGAACGCTACATCCATGGCATGCTGAAAGGTTGCTCCAGCGTTTATCAAACCAAATGGAATCCTTCTATAAGCAAATGTTCCCCACTTAGTAGTGAAGGTTGTCTTCATTTTGTCTTCATAATTAACAATCACCTGATTGTATCCAAAATAACCATTGAGGAATGATATCATTTGAGACCCATTGACAGTTTGCAAGACTTCATCTAGAGAAGGGAGTGGGTAGTTGTCTTTTTCTGAAGCTTTATTCAGATTCCTGAAATCTACACATAGCCTAATCTCTCCATTCTTCTTACGAACTTGAACCAAGTTAGCCACCCATGTTGAATGTTGTACAGGGAAGATTATTCTTGCTGAAAGCAATTTCTAAACTTTCTTAAAGATCAGTGGTTCAATCAGGGCATTGACAGGACGTTGTTTTTGCCAAAATGGTCTAGCTTCAAGCTTCAAAGGAATAGTATGAGTTATCACAGAAGTATCAAATGTTTTTAGATCTTCATATCCCCAAGCTATTGCAGCAAAAAATTTCTTTAGTGCCCTCAGTATATATTTTCTAATTGCTTCAAGGCAGGATTTTCCTATGTAAACATTTCTTTCAGGGCCAGAATCAGCTAGGTTAACAGTTTCATATTCACCTCCTTTATCTTCAGTTGATACCTTTTCCCGAGCCCTTGGGTCTAAATCGAAAATTCTTTCTAAGGCCACCATTCCCTTAGGAATGATATTAATTTTTAAATTAAGGACACCCTCTGTATTGCAGTCTTTGGGGTTCCAGTTTCCTTGATCCCTATCAGACTCATCGATGATCTATCCTTCGAAAACATTTGAGCTTGCTAGAAAAGCGAGGATATGTCAATCATCGTCGAAGACTTGAAAGTTCCTAACATTATTAGGAACAACCGGGGTGGATATCAATTCTACTAAGAATCTCTTAAGCTTGGAGCCTTGCATGGGTTCCAAGGTACTTGCAGCAACAACTAATGAATTAGCTATTTGATTCTCCTCTCTAGGAATTAAACTAATCCCAAAAGCATGAAAGTCTTCAATTAGGTTCCACACCCAATTTCTATAAGTTGTGAGCCTTTTATTGTGACATGTGTATTGGCTACGTACTTGCTTAATAATCACTTCCAAATCTCCTTTAACCATCAAGGTAGTAACTTTCTTCTGATGTGCCAACATCAATCCCCGAGCTAATGATTCATACTCTACTATATTGTTAGTGCACCTAAACTGCAACCTGTAAGAAGCAAAAAAAATTTCCCTTTCGTGCTGGTTAATTCAATTCCAATGCCATGCCTTGTTTTAGATTTGGATCCATCAAACATGAGGGTCCATAGCTGATTATGAGCTAGGGTTGATCCCTTTGAGTTTGTTGTGGGTGTTTGGATAAGATGAACCATAGGTGGGGCCACTTGATCTTTTGCATCAAATATTGGGAATGGGTGTTCAAAAGGTTCCTCAAGTGCAATTCCCAATTCCTGGTCAAATATATCATGTAATCCTAGGATATCTTTCTAACAGTCACTTGTATCTTTGATTAATCCCCTGGGTTTTGGTATACTTGTGAGTGCAGGGGTATCAAACAAACCTTGGGGTTGTTCATCGTAACTACATTGGTCTGGTATTATGATCGGGGTAGGTTCAGTTTGAGGAGGGATTTCCTTTGAAGGTATATTATCCCTAATTAACATTATTGCATTTTTGGATTCGAATGAGAAGTGATCTGAAATGGCCTCAAGGTGACTTGGGTGGGTCTCTTTGGTTTGGGAAACATGATTTAAAACACCAATGCAGGGTTGGTAGGTTAGTTCTGAATGATCTTGGTAGTGTATCCTACACCAATTAGGGAGTAGAAAACTTCGCATATCGATATTTTCCCCTAAGACCAGCTGATCATGTTGCAACTTCTTGATCAATACCTATTGGTTCACATTAATCATGGAATTTTTCCATTGGCAAATCTTTAGAATCAAGAACTAAAAAGGTCAGAATTTCTTCTCTTTTATAAACCCCTATCTCGGTTTCAAAATAAGCTACCTCATTGGGAAAATCATACTCAGTGATGATATGTTTGAGGCGAGGTTCACTCTCAATCCTAGGGTATGTGCAGGATCATGATGGGCCAAACAGGCCCTTAAGTGGCAATGAAAATTCAGAAAAATCAGAGTTAGGCAACTTGACCTAAAAATTTGAATAAGTTATCTATATTATTTCAAAAACATGTAAGAATAGAATCTATGGGAAATTGAATGTAGTTTCTAAACTACTAGGTTTATTTTTTTTTAAACAAAATCTATTTGGTGAAAATTTGAAATTTCAATGCAGCATTACTTAAATTTCAGGAAAAAAATAAGTAGGTGTCTATTTGACCACCCTAACCATAATAAAATGATAATATTTTTTTATGATATTTTAGACATAAGTAGAGGACTCATGTCTAGATGTGACGCATATTTTTTTGTAATTTTTTATTACAACTTTTTAAAAATATAAAAACTCATATTTCTAACCACCTTAACTTGGTCAAAACTTTATGAAATTCAATTTTATTTTTTTTAATCCTATACTATGCAAAGCATAGAATGTGACGCATGTTTCGGATTCAAAAATAATTATACCATTTCAAAGTTATAGATGTTTTACAATCAGCCTATCAATCAAGACTTTAGTCATAATTCTAATAGAAAATGAATAATAATAATCTATTAAATTCAAAATAAAGCATAATTTATATTGGCAAAAAGCTAAGAATCTCCTCTACAAACCCTTTTCATTTTATCAATTTTGGCTAAAAATCAAGTCGTCAGCCACATGGGCGAAGTCCAGAAAAACAAGTTAAGCTATTAAACACGCTTTTTGTGTTGGCTTTTTAGGATTGGCATCTCCTAACCAAATACCAAAGCAAACCTGAGCCTATTCCCTAGGTAATGAATTTTGTGTCAGAAATATCAAATATCGGATTTAAATCAGATATCTGATTTGAATCGAATATCCGATTTGAATCAGATATCCAATGTATATCTGATATCCAATTTGTTTACATAGCATTTTAAAAAATGTCAAGACTTTATAACATATGATTTAACATATGCAATACATGTCGTTTGTAGTTTATAGTTTATTTTAATATATTTAGTTTAGAATATACGATTTGGTTTATATATGATTTTTAAATAGTTTATAGTTTATAGTTTATGTTAATATATCTAGTTTAGAATATACAATATTATTTATAATTTAATATATAATCTCTTACAAAACTATATAATATATAATATATTATATTTTGTAATAAAAAGGGTAAAAAATTTATTGAAAATTAGAAGAGAAGATTACAACAAAACCCAGGCCACAAAGAACCGCCAAAAGCAATAGGGCAACACACATCAGCCTTCCTCATTGTGACCATCCCCATCTTTAGCCAGAATCCCTTCTAAATCCTGGCGGAGCTCCTGGGGAACCTGCTTCCACCCATCAATCTTCCAACCAGGAAGATGCTCAGAAGCCCACTTAGCCAAACAATCAGCAGCCCTATTCCACTCCCGAGGAATATGGACAAAGGATATAATCTCCATCATAGAACTAATCTATAAAATCTATT
>VDFB02000001.1:15175626-15193946 GCA_007258455.2 Sequoia sempervirens
GTTTTCTTCCTAGTTCTTTCCTACTGGTATGCTTGTTTGAACTAGGTTTTGTAATATCTCCTATTTATATATAATAAATTATAGTGGCTTGCCACTTTTTCCCAAAAAAATTAAAAAATGTCATGTGAAGGTCATTTCCAATGTAGTTGAGTCTTTGATCTAGCAAAGTGGAAACAAGGTGTTTGGGTGTGCATAATGTTCAAGTTGATTGAGTAAGATTTTTATGATCCATGAGCCAGGTGGCTTTAAACAACACAATTGCAATTAAAGATGATTTTATAACCTACAAAATCTTGATCCAACCTTTTAGCACTTACAATTACAATTACAACACAATCTTGCTACCTTTTAGCACTTTTGACTCGTAAGGGAAATCATCTGTCCAATGTAGCTCGGAGTGATTCAGAGTATTTGGGCGCAAAAGAGGATCATCCCTGGCATAAACGTACCCATACAGATGTGGTGGAACAATCTGTTTGGTTGTACAAGTTGCGGAATGAAAGTTGCACCACTTTGCAACTTTACACTGCTTGCATCTGGCAACTTTTTCCTCCACTGAAAAGTCATCACCATAGGAAAACACCTCTGAGATAGAAAAAACTGAGAGAGGTTTTTGTAGATGGACCCAACATGATCCTGTAGCCTCTGGAAAAGAGTCTGTATGCCCCACGGTCTCCAAGAAATAGCCCTTCAAATATTTCTGCCTTTTAACACTTTGGACTCTTAAGGGAAATCATCGGTCCAATGTAGCTCGGAGTGATTCAGCATATTTGGGTACAAAAGAGAACCATCCCTAGCATAAACATACCCATACAGATGTGTTGGAATAGTCCATTTGGTCATACGAGTTGTGGAATGAAAGTTGCACCACTTTGCAACTTTACACTGCTTGCATCTGGCAACTTTTCCCTCCACTGAAAAGTCATCACCATGAAAATGCCTCCAAGATAGCAAAATTGAGAGAGGTTTTGTAGATGGTCCCAACATGATCCCCAGAGGCCTTTGATGGAGAGTTTGTATGCCCCACGGTCTCCAAGAAATAGCCCTTCAACATTGCTGCCTTTTAGCACTTTGGAATCTTAAGGGAAATCAGCCACCAATGTAGCTCGGAGTGATTCAGCGTATTTGGGTGCAAAAGAGGACCATCCCTAGCGTAAACGTACCCATATAGATGTGTTGGAACAGTCTGTTTGGTCGTATGAGTTGCGGAATGAAAGTTGCACCACTTTGCAACTTTGCACTGCTTGCATCTGGCAACTTTTCCCTCCACTGAAAAGTCATCACCACAGGAAAACGCCTTCGAGATAGAAAAAAGTGAGAGAGGTTTTTGTAGATGGTCCCAACATGATCCCATAGCCTTTAACGAAGAATTTGTATGCCTCACAGTCTCTGAGAAATAGCCCTTCAAAAATTGTTTCCTTTTAGCACTTTGGACTCTTAAGGGAAACTAGTGGGCAATAGAGTTAACTTCTTCACAAAATTGGTTTGAAGTAATTTCATTCTTTTTTGTACATTTGAGAGACATTTTGACTGGAGGTCAATCTATGAGCCCTATTCTATGATATTACAAAAAGGTATTGTGAACCTATATTAAGCTATGACTCTCAATATCATACAAATTGAACCCTAGCATCAATAGACTCTATATATCAAGCTACCACAATTCTGTTGATGTTAGCAGCTTCGTCGATCTCTTCCAGCTGTTCCAGCACATGAAAAAGCTTGGAAAAGAGAGAAGGAATTCCGCTAGCAAAGAGGAGAGTAGATTTCGCTTCAAGAGTAAAACATGGCACTTGCTAAGACTAAGCCCGCCCAGCCATACAAAAGTGGCATACAATATAGCCAAGTCTACTCCAAGGAAATAATCAATGGCTTGGTATAAAGCAAAGTCTACTAGAAATATATAAAGGAAAGTCTGCCCTTGTTTCTTGGCACAAACACTCAGCAAAGCCCACCCATGTTAAGAAAGGGATGTGTCAAACATGATTGAAGTTCGCCACATGTCTTGGCCATGAAAATTGACAAGGTTCGCACTTACCAAAGAGTGACATGGCATAAAAGATGGAATCTTGCTAAATCCGCTTCAAGAGGATAATGAGTGTCCACACTTAGAAGAATATGAACATGGAAAGTGAATGAGTGAAGTCTGTCGCTCAGCATGTTAAGTCTGAAATGGCAAGAGAAAAGAGGAAGTCTGCCAGCCTTAAAGTGAAATTGAGCTCGCCCCTCATTTGTAAAGGGTGGAGACAGTGTATAGAATTGTTGTGATAGACTATTTTTGATAATAAAAGCTCTTATGCATGATTTGATTTGAACCACTTTTATTGTCAAATAGTGTGCATGGTTGCATAACTTCTTCCACCATAGATTGGAGATAGATTAGAATTAGATTACACTTGGAATAAAATTTGCTTTGAAAGTTTGTTAGATGAGTGCAAGATTTGATAAGCATTGATTTATGGTGGAACATTTGCTCATACTTTCTTTGAACAGATGATTTTTGTTCAATGCGTAAAGTTAGCCTGAGCTTACTCTGTGGATTCTTAACTTCTGTCTGGATAAATATTGTTCGATTGGAAGGTAGTTATTCATGATATGAAAACCATAAGCACATTTTCTTGAAGATTTCAATGGCTTTATGTAGTTGGCATGATTCCTGCGTGGCAAAACAAAGTTTGGTTTTGTTTCACCAAGTCAATACCGTCTCTTGAATTCTTAGGAAGTAGATTAGAACTTCTGACCCATTGTCTCCTTTTTTAGTTTGTTTGATCTGCAACCTAAATAAAACAGCTTCATTGTCTAGACCTTCATTATGAATTGAAAAAATTAGCATAAGTCCCCTTGTGATTACTAGCAAATCACAATGCCCATTGAGCTTACCACATGTCAAGACCTTACATAAGAAACCTTGGAATCGCCATATGATCTTCTCGCAATCTTAGCATACGATGTGGTTTTTCAAGAGAGGATAGGGTGTCTCTGGGAATTTTTATTCTGATGTACGAGTGTGTCATAAAACACGCATCAACAGGTTAAAGATAAGGATTTGACAATGCTTGCCCTCAACGGTTTTCCATTGTCTTGGGAGTCCTATATTCAAGGAATTAGTGAAAGGTCCAAACTCCTAAAGTTGGATTGTTTGAGGGCCGATTGCATTCATTATGCATCAATATTGATGGTTAGAGGTGTTGGCCAAAATTCTACTAATGAAGAGAATCATGTTCTTGTTGCCCAACCTTCGAAGAAGAAAGGAAGAAGTGGAAAGAAGGGATTCTTCAAGAGGAATTGAGACAAAGGAAATGATGGTGCTCCCCCTTCCAAGAGGAAGTGAGACTTGTCCAAGATTCAATTCTTTAGGTGTGATAAGGTTGGTCACTTTTCCAAACATTGTTCAGATAGACCTAAGCATCAAGCCTCCGTTGCAGATGTAGATGATGTTTCTCCATAGAAGAATGAATATTTTTTTTGCTTAGCATTGCCAAGCAATGTACCCACTGACACCAACACTTGGCTGATCAATAGTAGTTTTCTTAGAAAGAGGGAGTTGATTATGAAGAAACATTTGCTCCTGTTGCTCGTTACACTTCTGTCAGAACTATCATTGCCTTTGCTGCATCAAGAGGATGGAAGATTCATCAAATGGATATGAAGACAACTTTTCTCAATGGTGTGATTGAGGAAGAAGTTTACGTCAAGCAACCTAATGGTTTTGAGGTTCATGGGAAGGAGTCACATGTGTGTAAGCTGAAGAAGGCCTTGTATGGTCTTAAGCAGGCTCCTCATGCATGGTACGAAAGGATTGATCGGTACCTGTCTAGTTTGGGCTTCTTGAAGAATTATGCTAATTCAAATCTCTATTTCAAGGTAATCAATGGTGATGCATTAATATTGGTACTAATTCATATATATATATATGAATATATATATAATTTTTACATGTTTTCTCCATTGTTCGGTCCCTACACCACAAGTAAATGGTTGCATAGTGTGTGGAATGAGGGGGCAGTAGGACGGTAATTGAAATCTTTTCATCTATCAACATCTAGTTGTTACTTATGCAATGTGAAGTAATGCTTTGAGTTTGAAAGATGTGCAATGCAATGTAATCAATAATATGAATAAATTTTTAATTATTAGTTATGTAATGTGAAGTAATTGCATAACCGCTTAGGTTGACTTTGTAAAAACTATATTGTTATTGAATTTTTTTCATCTATCAGCATCTAGTTGTTACTTATGCAATGTGAAGTAATGCTTTGAGTTTGAAAGATGTGCAATGCAATGTAATCAACAATATGAATAAACTACATAATATAACCATTCTTTTATGCTATTGTACATCAAGATATTTAACCATTGCTGACTTGATTAAAATTTCAAAGAGTTTAATTATGCACATGAGGGGATGCAATTAAATTTTGATTGTCAACTTCTATATATCAAATTATCCAATAATCAAGTGTATGTCCATATACAAAAATGGCATCAATTCCAAGTAACCTCAAACAAAATTTTACAATATGTGGCATAAGTGCCATCTCTCGGGTATCTATTCAATATTTACATGCCAAAATGTCTATCTCATCCTAAACTACTGGTGGATCATCAAAATGGAGCCCTTTGAAGCACTCATTGCCTCTGAAGGTAGCTGCACAAGAAAAAGTCAAACCACAATTGAGATTAGTTATACTATATAATTTAAAATTGAATAATTAACATCAAAATCAATATACATTAAATTATAATTGAACTCTAAAATTGTAATCTTGATTACCTAAAATATCTGTCTCTTCAAAGGGTTAGGAGTCCTAGAATATGCCCCTCTCAAAGAACCAACCAAACCATCTTTTGTAATTTCAATCTATATAGGTGAACAAAAACATAAAAGTGATCCAAGTTAGCATACAATTGTTAGTAATAGGAACATATAAATACCAAACACAAAATAAAATGAACACATACTTCTTTAGGTTGATCTTTTTCTTTATCTCCTTTAGGTGTTTCGACACCTCCTCCTTGAGGTGCTTCAACACCTACTCCTTCAAGTGTTCCAATACGTACTACTTCAGCTATTGTGGCACTTGTCAACAAGGACGTATAGTTCATAATTCCCTGCACATAAAAATGACAAGTACATATGAAACTACCAAACTATGTTGATGTATGTATAATCAATATAAGATCTTAAAATTCTTAATTCAACCAAATTTGAGTTCAATTACCTTCTCGTTATCCAACATTGCACTTCAATAATCTGGACAAGGCTACACCTCACTCGCACTAGGTATTTCCTACAAGAGAAAAATAAGATAAACATATAAGTTATTATATAATTTCATTAATGACAATTCAAATGACAAGAAAGTATATAATAAATAAATGTAAATGAGTGAGTGCAAAAATATATACAATGTGCGTGTCGAGGCCAAATGAAATGGCCCTCAGGGTGCTATCTGTCACTTGTGTCAGCTCCTCCTCAGACATCAACTGTTAAATAGACCATGTAAATAAATATTAGTACATTATACTATCTCTTATTAATATTCATTTAAAAACAAATGCAAGTTATGAATTCACAACTTAAATTTTACCTATTTCACTATTCCAATGTCCCCCTCTCTAGCACGAGAGGACTCTATATGGTGTGCTCCACTCCCCAGCATCTGATCTATAATGTCCACATCATGGAAGTCATAATTGAAAGTGTCCAAGGGATGGTCGGCAGGCTGTACAAGAGGACCCAAGCATATCTGGCAACACATGGAGCAAGTATGTGGTACACAAATATGTGGACTTGACGAGGATGATGTAGCAGCACTCGAGCCATCAACAACATCACCAGAATGTGGCTAAGCTACTACAGAAGCATGAAAAACCAAAAGACCACTCAAAGAGTGAATATCATGGATAGTTTGTGTGGTCGCATCCTGCATAATATCTGGATGGTATACTGAAGGTGGCAGAGCAAGGGGAGGAGGGGGAACATATGGGCAGGGTATTGCTCTAACTGCCCATGGTCTATCCTGGGGCATACCTCCACCAATGCCCTAGAAGGGTTTAATGTCAAAGTAATTGACATAATGCCCTAACACAAACTTAGCATATAATTTTTTTATAAAGTAAAATGGTATATCACAATTGTTGTCTGATGGTTTCAAAAAAAACCATACACCAATGATCCCAAAAGTTTTCTACAATGTCTCTATGATTGCACCATTTTATAGAAGGTTTTGGTTTATTAACATTAACTGGCAAACTAGTGCGGGGGTTAACAAATAAAGAGGCTATTTGGGTTTTGGTTATTCTAAGATCTTTCACATCATCATAGGACAATCCACATGCATAATATTCTCTCAAGTCTTCTCACCATGAATGAAAGGCATTATGCTGTGAGGAGAGGGTTTCTATATTTTTAATTATTTCTTTCATTGTGTTTGACATCTCAGATAATCGAGGGACTCTCCTATAAACTTCAGAAATGCCCCTTAATTGTTGCAATTTTTCACAAATTAATTCTTCAATTGATGGATGTGGAGGTGGTGGAGTGTTTGAAATTTGTGCATTTTCATTGTCATTAGCCATAATGCATGATTAAAATTAAAAACAAATTAATCTAATTAAAACTAAATAATATAAATGAAAATATTATAAAAATACCATAGTTTTTTTAAAATATCCAACAAAAACCCTAGTTTTTAACAAAAATCTATAAAATTCTATAATTTTTAATCCAAATACATAAAAAACACTATTTTAAAATCAAAATCCATTACAAACATTCAATTTTCATCAAAATCCATACTAAACTCAATTTTTTCATAAAAAATCTAAAAAAAATTAATTGAAATTACACAAATCTAATTGAAATTTTGATTAGAGTAAAGAAAAACCAAGAATCTAACCTTTTGAAGATGGATTTGCATGAAATCGGATATTTGATTTGTCGAATGAAGTTTTCACTATGCGCCCGCAGTTAAACAAATGTGAAATGAGTTTTAATCAGGCATAAATGAAATATATATGTGTGTCACAAATCGGATATCTGATTTGGATTGAATATCCAATCCAAATCAGATATCTGATATGGAAATCTAGGTTTGGGCTTTGCTTCGGTAGTGTGTACTGTCACCCAAGCCACATAAAGTCAAATCGGCATTTTCGCATTTTTGAGTCAATGAAACACATAATTTTTTCTCCATTGCCACTTTTTGGCATACCATGATCCTGCACATACCCCCTAATCTAGGTAGGAATTCCCCTCCATGGCAGCCACATGTGTGAAAAGTCGAGGGAGAGATATCCCCCTATACTTTTCACTAAATCTCTACTTAATAGCATACCATAAGTCTCGGGTATGTCTGCTACTTGAATATGGATATTGGTTAAAATCCTAGGGTCATACCCTACTTGCACATGTATATTTCTCAATTCTCCAACTACATTAACCTCTGTTTTATCGAGTTGGATGACCTTCTTGTTTTTTTGGATAGGGTTCAATCCCAATTTCTTGCATATAGAAAATGGCATAACATTGCCAGAAGCCCCTGAATCTAGCAGACAATTTTGCAGATTCTTCCCACAGATTCTCAAACTTAAAAGAAATGGTGGGGTACCTACCTTTCTTTTGTACAAAGCTGCGTTCATGTCTATAGCGAGCACCACCTTGGTTTTTCCTTTTGATTTATCAACTTCTTCCAAAGCTTTCAGCACTATCTCTCGTTGGGCAGGGCACCACTTTAGGATGTAAAAGTATGATAAAGAGGTTTTTAATTTCTACATCTTAGAAATAATATCAAATTCTATGTTATAGCTTGCATTACATTTGAAAACACCAAATGAATTACCTTTATTATGGGAGTCAGGAAGACCCCTTGGTGGAGGAGGGTTGTTATCGACACCCTGATTTAGAGGCACCATATGGTTAGGTGATGCTGATGTAGTGAACAGACCCTTATTTTGATTTCTTAGGAAGTGTCCTCCCTTTGTCTAAAAGGCTCGGGCATCATACACATCTTCCTCTAGTTCATTCTTATTCTACATTGGGAATGAAGGTTCTTCTTCAAAGAGGTCATAATTCATAGTTGTATCCACTGAGCCACCTCCTTTATTTGAATTCCCTTGGAACATTTGGGCATCGACCTGTGCCATCTTTACGACCTTCTCCATTTTAGGGCAGTTTACCTCGAAATGAGTTGCAGTATCATGCAACCTACACCAGTTAGTCATAAAATTGAGGTCAGCCACATTTGCAACATGTGGCCTATCCTCATTAGCTTTATAATTGTGAGAACCCCACTGTTATTTGGCCCTATATTCCATTGTCGATTGTTATTAGGCCTCTGGTTATATCCTCTATTCTAATTTTTATAGCCTTGGTTAGGGAAATTTTGGCCTTGATAATTCCTCTAGTTGTGATTGTAGTTGTTCAGATAATTACCCTGATTATTATTACTCTTATTAGGGTAATTAACTTGGTTCTAAGAGGGGTTCAGTTTAAGTTGAGGCATATCATTTGTGACTTGAGATAGATTTTTCTTTAGGGTCTCCACCTTGTTTGTGAATTGAACTATCTTTCCACTCTCAACACTCTTAGCAGTAGGTGGCTAACCAATGGGATTTGGTATTCTAGCTTGGTTATGATGACCATGTGGGTTGTGATGAGCCTTTGATTGTTGAAAGAAGTCAAGAGCTTCATTGGCAAAGAATGGAATAGGAGATTGAGTCTACAACTCAGATATAGGTCCATAATGGGAAGGGGACATCCCTGTGATAGTATTGAATAAATGGGTTGGGTTAGGCATCTGATATCCCATTGAAAGAAAACCTCCTCCTCCCAAATTTCCTTGTTAAGAGCTAGTTTGTTGTTGCAACTTGATGGCTAGATGATAAACGTTAGACAAGGAATCAATATCCACCAGCTAATAAGTCCTTTGTAGGAATAGGCCAAGCAAAGGGTCTATAACTCTAAAATATGCCTGAATGGTACTATTCTCAACAACTAGATAGGGGTCATGTAGTCTCCTATACATTCGTTGAAACTTGGTATTAAACAAGGGCAGGGATTCACATGGCTCCTTCCTAATGGTAGAAAATTAGTGGAACAAAATGGCTAAATCCACATAAACTCTAAACTGATTGATGAAAGAATTCTCCAAATCTGTCTAGCTCAGAATAGAACCTTGTGGAAGGTTTAGATACCAGTTGTACACCATATCCCCTAAGGAATAAGGGAACAACCTACAACTACATCATGGTGAGCTATCTGGGCTCTGGTACAAGCATCCTTAAAATCTTGTATGTGCTCTTCAGCACTCCTTGATTCACCATGAATGTATTTGGGACAAAATATCTCAGTATTCTTAGGCATATCATGAAATCCTCTACGAATAGTCCCCAATGGAGATGGATTATACATAAAAAATGCCATTGGTGGAGGTGGTGGGGGAGATGGATTTGGTGGTGGATTGATGGGTATCCACCGGGGTATTGGTGAAAAGCCTAGTGGAGTGAGTGGAGCTGACAAGGGTGGTATAATGGTTTCCCCAGTCTTGTGAATCTTGTGTCTTGTTGGGGTCTTGAGTTCTATCAAAGGTGGTGGGTTTTTGGTTGATTAAAGAACTTTATGGGACCTTTTTGGTGAGAAAAACCCAATATTATCTAGTTCACTCTTCAACCCTCCTTCTAGCACTAGATCTGTTGATGGTGCCAAGTTGACCCACAACGTCCAGGTAAGATAAAAGTGAAATATCTCACCTCTCTTGAAAAAGATAATCAACAATCAAACTGATCACCTCCCAAGGTCTTTGATGTTGGTTCACAACGTTTTTGTTTCACAAAGTGGTCAATATGGTTGTAATGTTCAAGGGGTCTACTAGTTTTGAGCTTCTAGATCTTTATAAGATCAAACATATATTTAAACCTACTTTAACTAGTGGTTTTAAAGAAACAGAAAAAAAATATTAAAGCTTTTAAACTGAAGAGAATGTTGATTCATTCAACTAATCATACTTGTTACCTTCCAAGGAATTCTTAAACTAAAACTATAGAATAAAATTAACTTGTGATTAATACACAGTTTCATTCATTCATAGTGCAAACTTTAACAATAGATTGCAAATCATCATTCAAAAAAACATAAAATAAAATTTCATTCCTTAAAAGCTTTTCAAATTAAATGAATAACCCAAAATAAATGCCATTTTGAAGCACAATATGAAGTAGATTTAAATCTGGCTGCTTCTACTATTGGTGAAATAGATAAACAACATTTAAAAATCTCGCAAGATCACCAGTGTACAGAAACCTCATGTCTTCAAATTATATCCATCTATACTAAGAAAATCTGGAAGATACATCACCTCCTGCTGCTAAACTTAACTCCTACTCTATTTCTGCTCTCAAGTTTTTTTTATCTACCTTCTAACCCTAACTGCTAATTCTTAACCAGAAAGAAGAAGATAAAGAAGAAAAAAATCTCCCTCCATGGCCAAAGAGGTGAGAATGTCATATTTATACACGCGTGTCCAAAATGAGTCGGCCCCGTTTTATCGTTTACAAAATAAGTCAATCATGGTCAATCATAAATGCATATACTTTGTTTGTGTCAGCGAGAGATCATTCTCGAGCATGGTCTCCAAATATTTTACAACCATCATCATTAACTCAGAGCCTTCGTGCCCACCATTAAGACCACATGTTTCATCCTCGACCTCAAAAACTGCTCCCGCAAAGCTACTTTGAATATTCCAGGGGTATTTTCATTCATGTCCACCTACTCTTGCCAGTGAATATACCATTCGTCATTAAGACTTGCGACCTCCTCCCTTTATGCTTTCCTCTCAACCTAGAACCTTTCTGTGGGTTGATCTTCTTGTGAACCTAGATCAGATGTTCCCAACATGCTTTAATCATGCAAAACAATGCCTTCATTAGTCCTATAAAGCATAGAAAATATCATCATTCATCCTAACTTTCATATATCTTTCATTTAATTATACTGAGCAAAAAGAGACTCAACTCTGGTGGAGGTGGAACCAAATCAGAACTAGAAACATACTTACCTTTACTACCGATGGGGGCAGAGCCAAAATAAAATTGGAACCAAGACGGGAGTCGAAAAGGGAACAAAACATGGAAATAACCAACATTTCCAAGTTTAGCCCACATTTCGGCTCTGCGTCCACAAAAGAAAACAAATCGGGGACCATAGTAGGGCGAGGGTGGAGTTGGAACCAAATGAGGAAAGTGAATTTGGTTATAACTCCATATCCCAAATCCTTCCTGAACTTGGCCCCGCAAAAGAGACCAAACACAAGGAACAAAACACGAAAACAAACACAAACGGGATCGGAGAAAAAACTAATCTCAAGCAAACTGCAACAGGGGTGAAAGCGGAACAAAAACCTAACCCTGAACTTTCTCCAAATTCTAGGTTCAATTTCCATCCTAGCTCCACCTCTGACAACACACAAAAATGATGAAAAAAGGATGAAGGAAACAGGGAAGAAAACACCCCATGACCAAACAATTAGAAAAAAAAGGAAAAACAAATGAGTTTGGTGGAACTGGGACTAGAATGGAACTAGAACCTGGAACTTCAAAAAAGTTCCACAGTTTAGTTTTGGTCCATGTTCTGTGTTCACAAAACAAAAGATGACAAACAAACAAAACAAAGGAAACCAGCGGAACCGGAACCGGGAACCTAAAAAAGTTTGAGAGTTCAATTTTGATCTACGTTTCATGTCCTCTAGAACAAAATAGAAAACACCTAAGGTAGAAAATAAAAGGAAAAAGGAAACATAATAGAAAAAAGGGGGGCCTATTTTAAACAAGTTTAAAATGGGGTGGTTATGCAAGCCATAATAGTATCCTTAGAGGGTATCACAACAGATGATGAATACAGAGTTTCTCGACTGTAGGAACTGGAACTACTTGATGAGAAGAGACAACGAGCAGTTGATCATTTGAAAGCATATCAACCGATGATGTCTCACAACTATAATCACAGAGTCAAGCCATGTACCTTTCAAGTTGGTGATCTTGTTCTGAAGGAGAACCATTCAATCAACAAGATAGAGATAAGAATGGTAAGTTTGAACCAAATTGGCTGGGTCCTTACGTGGTCATCGCTATATACGAGGTGTTGTCATAATAGTGGTTTACAATTCCTGAGAGGAACGAATTTTTGCTGAAATCACATCTTTTTAGAAAATATAATGATTTAAGCCTTAAAAAGTTCCATTTTAAGGATTTCAATTGAAGAGGGTTTGATCAAATCACCTTAGATCAAAACCCCTTGGATAGAACCTCGCTAGTTTTAAACCATACCTATAAATGTGTCTCCTTTACACCTATCAAAATGTTGATAAAAAATCAATTTTGATTTAGCTTTTGGGGGATCAAATGAATTCATTTAAAATTTATTTCAAATGATTATGGTATTCCTTAGAACAAGCTATCCAATGAATATAATTTTAATATGTTTTGGTTTTGTTATGTATTTGTTTTTTAAGTTTTATTAAACATAGGTTTTTCATTGAAAATGAATTTCTTTGTTATTCACATGTGGAAAAATAGAAGATTAGCAAAAAAAAAAATTGAAAAATATGAGTGCACCAGATATTGAAGTCCTTGATCCAATCAAAAAAATTAAATTAAATGTTGACATATATAAAAAAAGTTACGCGTTATACGGTCGCGCTATGTCTGAATTGTAATTTTTTTGACTTTGAAACTTGATTAAGAAAAAAATATTCAATAAAAAACTATCTAACCAAGTGGAAGCACTAGATATCAGAGTTACAAATCTAAATTTGAAAGAATTGGAATTTTATCCTTCACGGAAAAAAATTTATGTGTTATATGATGTGCGTCACTTTTTAAAAATGTTGTTTTCTGAAAAGAATCAATTTTCATGGGAGATGGAAAAAGAAGTGAAGTTTGATTCCAAAAATTTTGAAAAAAATATTTTTAGAATCTACAGACAAAATTTGATGAGACTCTAGTTTGCACCATCTTCAAATTCCTCACAGTTTAGCCGCTATAGGTGCCCGAATGTGAAGATTTAGTTAAAAATAATAATTTCAGTGTCCAGTTTGGCCAAAAATTGTAAACCACTATTATGGGATCACGACCAAAACCAGAAGGGGACCTATTTAACGAACCTATCAACAACATGCACCTGAAAAAGTATTATGTCTAAAACAATTATCATCATCCATAAATTTCCTAAGAAATCACAAAAAGAGCAGAAAATGTCCTAAAAAAATCACAAAAACAACAGATAAATGTCTTGAAAATTTCACAAAATAGTAGAAAAATTCCTAAAAAAATCACAAAATAGCAAAAAAAGTCCTTAAAAAACCTTAAAAAAATAAAATAAAATAAAATAAAGAATAAATTAGGAAAATGCAATAAAAACAAATAGTGAAAATTTGGCAAACAAACGCTATTTGTAGCTCTCCATCTATTAGTTCATGTTCTACACTTAGCTTCTCAACCTTCATTTTATGCATCTTTCCATCATCTTAGGGTCATACCAACATCATGTGGTCATCATTTCCTAGAGCGATAACATCTTACCATGGCTTGATCATTGTACATATTCATTTCAGCAAGTTGTGTCAATAATGGGGGGAAAACATTGACATACTAGGGGCAACCAACTTTTAGGTTTTACCAAAATAGCTAGACAAGACATAAAATCCAATCATGTGAACAAACAATTAAAGCACATGAACAACTATCCAATCATTGATCCATATCACAACAATTTTCAACTAAATACCATATCATGACTCATATCTAGATGATCTAAAATCTAAATAATGTTTGAAATAATAGTATTATATTTTGAACAATGGTTGTTTGATTTTTTGATATCATCTCTTTGGAGCACACTCAATGATGTACTGAATTAGAGTGGTGAGGAAAGAGGATGATTTTTCTTTGTCTATTGTCTTGAGGTTAACTATCAATTTGGTGCAAATATGTCGCGAGACATTATTTCCAAACCATATCATCGATGATAGTTCCACATTTGCATCATAAATTGGTTATTCTTTGTCTATTTATGCAAGAAATGCTCAAGTCATCTTGGTTCAATTATACCTTGATGCTTGTGTTCACTTGCTATATCAAAAACCATGAAAGTTGTACTCAGATCATCATTGGTGTTAATTTCCCCTTTGGTGCTTGTACATACTTCCAGCATTTTAAAATGCTCTATGATTATTCAAGAAAGCTAACACAAGGCTCAACAAATGGTTGGTTTCATTTCATTGCATTGCATTTAGGTCATTATACATATCTACATATGGGATTTTTATTAGAGTTTTACAAATGTTGAACACAAACATCAATGGTTGTCATGTCTATTTGGACTATTTGTGGAGGACATTTGGAAATTTGTTTCATTACCATCTTCCATCTTCATCCTCATTTCCTTAATCATTATCATTTCATCTAGGTCTTATACATATCATATAGTTTATCATTTATCATTCATTTTCATATAATTTAAGTACTTTATCATTTAGTTATCCATCATTATGCATTATCATTTCATTTGGCATTTTTCATATCATATAGTTTCATTGTATGCCATTGATCATTCTCATATCATTCATTTTCAATGATCTGATCTATTTATCTGACGACGATTTTATTTATTAATATTTATTTATTTAACTGACATTTTATTATTTCATGCGTTATTTATTCCATCTGATTTATTTTTATTTATTTTCATTATTATTTTATCATTATGCTATTACATTATACATTTCATCTCATTGTTACACTCATCTATCATTTTCATCTCATGTCATTTTTTGCATAACATTTGATCCATCTCACATATCATTTTATATCATTTCCCAATTCATATGCATATTACAAATTCATGATGCATCTCATATACACAATCTCCATTTTCCATCACATCATTATTTCTTGCATTTGAAAAATTCAAAAACTAAAATTTGATACATATTACATTTCCACATCATTTCCAAAACATACATTTTCATAACATTTCATATCATATATGATATCATTTCAACACGTTGCATTTTTATCATCATCATCCACTTGCATGACATCATTAGTACACATCATAAATCATTTTTCATCATCATCATATAAACATCATATACAATCATCCTACCTATCATGTTGGTCATCAAATCATTAAAGTGCATATCAAAATCCATATCACATCATGCAGAAATACATGCATATCACATCATCATATCATAAATGCACATCACATCATAAAAAACCATCATTGCTACATATCATCGCTCATCAAAAATAATACGAATGTCCAATGTCCAATGAAGCTAAAAATTCCAAAGAGAGATATAGGAGATCTGACCAAAATAACATACACGCTTCAAAAATAATATACATTGTGATGTGTGAATGAACCAATAACGAGTCTCATAACTCTAACTACTAGTGCCCCCTAATGGACCTGGCCTATGTGGTGGAAGTTCGACGCCTCTTGCACCTCCTGCCCCAAGATTTATGTGTGGTCCCGACACACCTCAACTATGTAAAGGTCAATCAAAATCTCTCTATCTATCAAATGACTCATATCATGTGATTTATCTATAAATGCCTCATATCATGCAATCATGCCCTCTATCTTTCAGAATCTTAAATCAATCTATCAATCCTCATTTACTATTTGTTTTTTTATTTCAATGAAAGCAAATTTATTAAACATCAAATCAAATCTTTACTATCTATCTTCATCAAGATGGATTTGTAGACATGCAAAATTATCATCATGCATTTAATTAGGTCCATTCATCAAGTAAACCAAGTTCACATTCATCCACTCATAAAATTAATCAAGTTCATTAAATCCATTCATTAGGAAAATCAGGTTCATTTAATTCAATCTCTAAGGATTATCCACTTAAATTGAATAAATTAACTTTATTTAATTTAAGCCTATCATACCCTCTTTGATTAAATAAATCAAAACTTTATTTAATTAAATCTCAAAATTCATATTTCTCCCCCTTGATTTAAATAAATCAAAATATTCAAGTCAAATGGGTCAAAATCAACTAAACATCATCTAAGCTGATCTAATCCTGATTAACCTAACCTAACCACCCATCACATCCTCTAGCTTTTCTGACTTGCACCAATAAATCATTTTAATTCATTTATATATTCATCATTTTCTTTCAACTTGGCATAAAAAATGGAATATTCTCTCAAGTTTGAAAATGAAGACAAGTTGACTTGCCCCTTCCAACATTGCAATGACTTCTCTCTTTCATGTCCCCCTCTCAACATTTAATTCACAATTTCAAATTTGAATCTCCCCCTCTTTGGCATATTGGCCAAAACTTGCACATTCCTCAACCTATCATAACGTGACAAGTGGCCTCATCTCATTGGTCCAATAATTATCCCACATTGCTCTATTTTGAGCTCTCTTCCAATTTGAAAATCTATAAATAAAGGGATGATTCTTCATCAAATCATCCACAAATCTTATGCAAAGTCACTCTCTTCACATTGAGAGCTGATTTTGTCCACTCCATCTTCATAGCATTTTCATATCATGGAGCTTAGCAAAGGATTGGGAAAGGGCTTCTTTCCATAGAAGCACCAATCCACTATGAGATAAAGTTTTGATTATGTTTTTATATGCTTACAATTTAGTGGTCTTTGCTCTATTTAGTTTTCATATTTTAGCATAGTCAAGTATTTCATAGGAATCTTAGATTGGATTATTTTGAATGGACTAACAGCTAACTGTGGTCATTGTTTGAAGTAAGGTTGATTTAAGGTTTACATATGGCACTAGAAGGAGGGATGATTCACAGTTCTTATAATTTCTTTAGTCAGAGTTATTTCTTGTGTAGACAATACTCTCATAAAATTTCCAGTTAAATCTTCTACTCCACTTTTGTTGCAAAATATGCAAATAATTTGTCTATGCTTCCATGTTTTGTAAGAGAAAATGAATCATGCATTACTAATGATGAATACCTCATAGGCATATTTACTAGTACAGTTACACAGGATTTTGTAATAAGAAACCTTATCTTTTAAGTGTTTTCTGATTTATTTTATTTGTTCTTCTAAATGCTAAATCAAGATGGAAACATAGTTATCCTTGATAGTCATTCATGAAAAGGATGCAAATTGATTGTTTTGTTAGGGCTGTCTTATTATCTTCATCTTGAACACCTAGTTTAGCTCTGTAGTCAAGAAGCATTTATCAAATTTTTTCCTCAGTCGCTGGAGAAGTGACGTTAAGAGTAGTCCATCCATCTTCATTTGAAGTATGTACCAACTATTTCTGTTGTTTCTCATTAGAATTGTTGAGCAAACATTTTGAGATCTCTATTTCAATATCTTCAATGTTAGTAAACCATAGAGTAGTGTTTAGGACCTCCTGTCTAATAAAATGTCTAATGCCTTTTAACACACTCATCTTGTGAATATCCTATAATTGAAGAAGACTTTTCTTTCAGGAATTTTGGTGCAGGCGAGGAGATGCAAGCAAAGTTGTGGAATTTTGTTTTACACCTACCAATGGAATTTTCTTGAAAGCACCTAAAGCCTCTTCATTGAGTCCCTACTGTGATAAGTCGTCTCTTTAGGAATTCTGTCAAACAGTTCATGTGTCTTGTCTATGCTTTCACATAATACAGTTGCTTCAAAGTTTTTAAAGCCTTTTCAATGAATAGCAGTCTACACATTCCAAGAGACCACATCCTCATGAGGCATTTGATCAAAATATTTCACATGCCTTATCTATATCTCATTGTCAATAGTTCAAGTTCCCTCTCTATGCTCCCCTAGATTGGCCAAATCTTGCATTGGGCCTCAAGACCAACATCCTCCCAATGTATATGTGCAGGCCTAGGCGTGGCTTTGCATCAACCAGCTGCGTTAAGTTTGAAAGCCCCTCAAAAGACATTTAGGAGAAATGAATATGGATAAGAGACAAAGGAAATACAATCTCAGGTCTATGCATCTACCTACCCCATGTACATTGTATAAACCTACAGATGCTTCTTGTGGTAGAAAAGGCCACAGTCAGAGACTGTGAAGGAATCATTAGGCGACAATGCCTTATTCACATTTACTTTTATCATATTTTAGCTTTCAACATTTAATCTGTTTGATGCATATCAAATAAATGTTACAAACCATGAAATTTTCTAAAGCCTTTTCAGCAAATCCAATCTGGTATGGTAGTTGCTCACCAAATTAAATGGTCATCATTATCTTTCAAGATTTAGCGCAATCTGGTGAAAGGAAATGAGTTCATATTTTAATGGCTA